>JAPDVR010000002.1:43656528-43864028 GCA_026230005.1 Gila orcuttii | reverse complement strand
TGTAATTCAAGATAATTTAGTAAAGCCATGGTTAATTTTTCTAAGGGCTGAGCCTGATACCATAAACCAGGCAATTGACTATGTCAGGGTTTGTGAAAGATGGTAACATTGGTGCTTCTGGGTCTTTCGTCCATTCTGTAGCTGGCAGGTCGTACATTCTTGTTGTCAAGCAGTTTCTCTAAATAGCGCTGCCTGATGTTGTTTTTTATTCTTTCTTGATAGAGCCCCTTTCCTTTTGCTTCCTCCTTCTCCATTCATTCCCAAGAAACTGCGCTGTATCGCAAAATACAAACAAATATCAAGCTGCTCTCTCTCCTCCGCTATTTCTCTCGGTCTCACTGTTCTGTTGAAGTAACCATAGCAACAGGTAGCGTATCCTGCCTTCTTTTTTTTCTTTTTAATTTTCAAAAATTAAAGAATTAGAAATTAAGTTATATTGATACATTTCTTTTACAGATTTTCATATTAGGTAAACTTGAAACAACAATGGTGGCGCCTTCTTGAAATGCAAAGCGGAGTGAAACGCGTGACGTCACATTCTCTATAAACTAATCACTCGTTGAAAAAGACGAATTGGGCCCTGTCCCAAATGGCACACTCCGGACTTGTGGACTTCCTCAGAGTCCACACTTCGGTGACGTCATGTAGTGCAGACCTATAGGGCCCTTAGCGTGAGTCCGCGAGGGTGCATTGAGAGGTATTTTTGGGACAGACTCGATCGTCATGCCGGAAACAGGAAGAAGGTCTCAGCTCAGACCGACGTCGAAGCTGAATAAACTTAAAGGTCATCTCATCAGTCCCTTTATTAGAAAAATATCACAAATATCATTAAAAAAAATTACAGTCTTTAGCATCGAGAACAGGATTTATTTTATTTTCCCAAATCTTATGTCCATGTGAACTACACAGCCTGCTTTTACAGTTCTATAATTGTATATGCCACCTGGGCATTAGAATAGATATCATGGTTATGTAAATGATAAATACAGTTGTACATAATAATACATAATGTTCAATTTTAACACAAAATTAAAATGTAAATAAGTTTAAGAAAAATGTATAGGTTTCAATATTCATACTACGTTTATATGACTCAGTAAAGCCATGACATTCGGTTCTATTTATGTAATGAATCATAATGCGATCGTATTATTTAACAAGCTATTATTATGTTCGATATATCAACCACTGGTCGATAATGTTTGTATAAACTGTAAGTAACAACTGGTAAAATGTACGCCTATATAAAGCCATGTTAACAGTCCGTGAGCGAAAGTCCTCCTTCCATCCGTTTTCTGATTGGCATTTCGCAAGGATTCCTGGGTAGTTGAAGTGCCTGAAGCCTGGATCTATGTGGGCTTCGCGGAAGACCGCTTCAAGGGTACAAAGGGGGCGCTGCTGAGCACACTTCAGAGCGTTAAAATGCTAAATGGGACGGCCTACGGACTCGTAGACTCGGCGAGCACGCGCAATTTAAGTCCACGAGACCGAAAGTCCGCATGAAGTGCGCCATTTGGGACAGGGCCTTGGCTTTATGCCCAGCTGCACTACTTCCTGAACTTCAGCCAGCTCCTTGTTTCCTGTCTGCCATTATTGGGCAAACTTGATTAATTCAGGTGTGTCTGATTATTGTTGCCATGACTACTGAGGTCAGGCACACCTGAATTAGGCCCTGTCCCAAATGGCGCACTTCATGCGGACTTTCGGTCTCGTGGACTTAAATTGCGCGTGCTCGCCGAGTCTACGAGTCCGTAGGCCGTCCCATTTAGCATTTTAACGCTCTGAAGTGTGCTCAGCAGCGCCCCCTTTGTACCCTTGAAGCGGTCTTCCGCGAAGCCCGCATAGATCCAGGCTTCACGCACTTCAACTACCCAGGAGTCCTTGCGAAATGCCAATCAGAAAACGGATGGGAGGAGGACTTTCGCTCACGGACTGTTAACATGGCTTTATGACATAGGCGTACATTTTACCAGTTGTTACTTACAGTTTATACAAACATTATCGACCAGTGGTTGATATCTCAAACATAATAATAGCTTGTTAAATAATACGATCGCATTATGATTCATTACATAAATAGAACCGAATGTCATGGCTTTACTGAGTCATATAAACGTAGTATGAATATTGAAACCTATACATTTTTCTTAAACTTATTTACATTTTAATTTTGTGTTAAAATTGAACATTATGTATTATTATGTACAACTGTATTTATCATTTACATAACCATGATATCTATTCTAATGCCCAGGTGGCATATACAATTATAGAACTGTAAAAGCAGGCTGTGTAGTTCACATGGACATAAGATTTGGGAAAATAAAATAAATCCTGTTCTCGATGCTAAAGACTTTAATTTTTTTAATGATATTTGTGATATTTTTCTAATAAAGGGACTGATGAGATGACCTTTAAGTTTATTCAGCTTCGACGTCGGTCTGAGCTGAGACCTTCTTCCTGTTTCCGGCGTGACGATCGAGTCTGTCCCAAAAATACCTCTCAATGCACCCTCGCGGACTCACGCTAAGGGCCCTATAGGTCTGCACTACATGACGTCACCGAAGTGTGGACTCTGAGGAAGTCCACAAGTCCGGAGTGTGCCATTTGGGACAGGGCCTTAATCAATTTGTCCAATAATGGCAGACAGGAAACAAGGAGCTGGCTGAAGTTCAGGAAGTAGTGCAGCTGGGCATAAAGCCATGTGAGCAAAGGAATATAACTCAATATTATTTCATTAGACAAAATTACAGTGCACTGATACAGCACAGCCGTTTTTATAATAAAAAAAACTTACATTTATCAAAAAAAGAAAAAGAAAAAAAAAACGCGTAGACCTTAATCAACACTCTCTCCAGGATTCTGTCTTAACGTATTATCATCGCAAAGATCTGATCTAACGCTAGATTATTATTATTTTCTAATTTATATATATATATATATATATATATATATATATATATATATATATATATATATATATATATATATATATATATATACAATTAAAACATCAAACAGCACTAGAACAATTACGTTGTGTGTGTCACGGAATGGCAGGACACAGACAGATTTAGTAGCAGCAAGGTTTATTAAGAGCACAAGATCGATAATGGTAGAAGTCAGATGAACAATGTAGACTGGATGAGAACTGATGAGAATGGGGTCTGAACGAGTCTCTTAACTGAATGCAGGCACACGTGGAGAACCGAGGAGAGGAAGGGTGAAGACCAGACTGGAAGGAGGATCGGACGAGACGAGAACCCAAGGAGACTGGATGGAGACCGGATGATGAAGGTAGGCAGACGAGCTGGTTTGTAAACAAGGCCGGATTGGCGGTAGAGAGTCGGGTAAGTCGGTGTAGCAGCGACGAGACCGGACAGAGAACTGACGAAGCTGCTGAGTATAAATATTGCTAGAGAATGGGATACTGAGTGGCAACAGGAGGTGAAGGCAGGTGTAGATAATTAGTATTCAGGGGAAAGTAAACGAGTGGGTGGAGTGAGGATGTCTGGTGTTGATGATGGTGGATCCGTGACAGTACCCCCCCTCCACGGCCCGCTCCTGAGGGCGGAAATGACCGACGGCGGGGACGTCCACGACCTCTTGGTGCTGGACGATCAGGATGAGCTGTATGGAAGTCTTGCAGAAGAGCTGGGTCTAGAATGTCTTCTCGGTGAACCCAGCACCTTTCTTCCGGACCGAAGCCCTCCCAAGCGACCAG
This sequence comes from Gila orcuttii, assembly GCA_026230005.1. NCBI lineage: Eukaryota > Metazoa > Chordata > Actinopteri > Cypriniformes > Leuciscidae > Gila > Gila orcuttii. The sequence continues at coordinate 43,860,304 of JAPDVR010000002.1, read as the reverse complement.
ATATTCCAGGTAGCCGCCCCGTCGTCGAGAGTCAAGGATGTCTTGTACCTGATAGATGTTGTCTTCCGATGGATCAATGGTAGGAGGAGGAGGTACTTCGTCAGCATCAGCTTCTGGAGAAGGAGGAACCAGAGGGTTAATGTACGGTTTAAGGAGTGATACATGAAAAGAGGGTGAAATACGGTAGTGTGCTGGGAGAGATAACCGGTAGGTAACTTCATTGATCTGCCTCTGGATTGCGAACGGACCTATGTATCTGGGACTCAGCTTACGACAGGGCTGTCGGAGACGGATGTCCCTGGTAGAGAGCCAGACCTTCTGTCCAGGTTGATAGGTGGGATTCGCAGCCCTCCGAGTGTCTGCCTGGCTCTTGTGTCTCCGAACAGCCCTCTGCAGATGTACGTGTGCTGAGTCCCAGACCCTCTCGCTCTCTTGAAACCAGTGATGGACTGCTGGGACATCAGACGGCTCACCCGACCAGGGGAACAGGGGAGGCTGATAACCGAGGATGCATTGAAATGGAGTTAGACCGGTAGTAGATTGACGGAGAGAGTTTTGAGCGTACTCGGCCCAGGGTAGATATTGACTCCAGCAGTCTTGTCGATTGTGGCAATATGACCGCAGGTACCTCCCGATTTCCTGAATCTTCCTTTCCGTCTGGCCATTGGACTGAGGATGATACCCCGAGGTAAGACTCACAGTGACTCCAAGGAGTTGGAAGAAGGATTTCCAGACGCGGGAAATGAACTGAGGTCCCCGATCTGAAACGATGTCCTCGGGAATCCCGAAATGTCTGAAGACTTGATTGAAGAGGGTTTTTGCGGTCTCAAAAGCTGTGGGTAAGCCAGGTAGCGGAATCAATTTACAGGCTTTCGAAAAGCGGTCTACAACCACCAAAACACAGGTGTGGGAGTCAGAGGAAGGGAGGTCGGTAATGAAATCCACCCCGAGGTGAGACCAGGGTCTTGTGGGTATGAGTGGAACCAGTTTGCCTTCAGGAAGATGACGAGGGACTTTGGCCATGGCACAGACTGGGCAGCTCCTCACATATCGGGAGGTATCCTGGGCCATATTGGGCCACCAATAGCGTTGTTGTAAGAGCGAGAGGGTTTGTTGGCTGCCTGGGTGTCCAGAGCCCGGAGATGTGTGTACTGAGTCCATGAGGGACAGACGCAAACGTGATGGGACATAGGTCCGTCCCTCAGGACCTCCCGGCGGAGCAGGTTCGGTTTGAGTGGCTTCGGTGATCTGATCATCCATACTCCACTGAATGGGACTGACTAACACGGCTGGAGGGAGGATTGGTTCCGGATTCAAGGAGGTGGATTCAGGTTGATATAACCGGGAGAGTGAATCAGCCTTGATGTTCTTGGTGCCTGGACGGTAGGAAACAGTGAAGTTGAATCGAGTGAAGAAAAGCGCCCAACGGGCCTGACGGGTATTGAGTAGTTTTGCTTCTCGAATATACTCCAGGTTACGATGATCGGTAATGATTTCGAATGGGTACTTTGCTCCCTCCAGCCAGTGTCTCCACTCTTCGAGGGCTAGCTTGATGGCCAGCAGTTCCCGGGTGCCAATGTCATAATTCTGCTCCGCCGGGGACAGTTTTTTGGAGAAGAAGGCACATGGATGGTGTTTGGGAGGTTTCCCCTGCCGCTGTGAAAGAACCGCTCCTACCCCAGTGGTCGAGGCGTCCACCTCGACAAGAAACGGAAGATCTGGATCTGGATGACAGAGGGTAGGAGCGGAGCAGAAGGACTCTTTGAGTTTCTCAAAGGCATTGGTGGCTTCAGTGGTCCAGGACAGAGACTTGGCCCCTTTCTTTAACAGAGAGGTGATGGGTGAACTGATCTTGCTGAAACCTTGAATAAATCTTCTGTAGAAATTGGCGAACCCCAGAAAGCGTTGAATTTCCTTGATGTTGGAAGGTCGTGGCCAGTTAGCAACGGCCTCCACCTTCCTCTGGTCCATGGCGATGCCGTGTGGATGTATCACATAGCCCAGGAACTGGATGGTTTCCTGATGGAATTCACATTTTTCTAATTTAAGGAAGAGCTGGTGATCGCGTAGCCGCTGAAGAACCATCTTCACATGGCGGATGTGTTCTGACAGATTGGATGAGTAGATGAGTATGTCATCTATATATACGACAACAAACCGATGGAGGTAATCTCTGAAGATCTCATTCATAAAACCTTGGAATACCGCAGGAGCATTGGATAAACCGAAGGGCATGACCCTATACTCATAGTGCCCAGCAGGTGTGATGAACGCCGTCTTCCATTCATCCCCCTCTCGAATTCGTATCAAATTGTAGGCACTGCGAAGGTCTAGTTTTGAGAAGATCCGGGCATCACGGAGTTGCTCCAAAGCGGCTGGAACCAGAGGAAGGGGATAACGGAATTTGACAGTAGAGGCGTTGAGGGTTCGATAATCAATGCAGGGGCGCAAACCTCCGTCCTTTTTTTTCACAAAGAAAAAACTGGAAGCGGCAGGGGACGTAGAAGGTTGGATGTATTCCTGACGAAGAGCCTCCTCGATGTACTCCTCCATGGCCTTCTGTTCCGGGATAGACAGCGGGTAGATCTTACCACGAGGTGGTGTCGCCCCAGGCAGCAGGTCGATCGCACAGTCCCATGGCCGATGAGGTGGAAGTTTTGTAGCCAGCTGCTTGCTGAACACATCCTGGAACGCCCGGTAGTAGATGGGGATCTCAGGTTCGAAGTCGGTGGCTGGACTTTCAATCGTGGTTGAACCGATGGATAACTTGGACACTGAGATGGAAGAGGAAGAAGAAATCTTCTTGACAGGTGACAGACACTGAGAAAAACAGCTTTCTCCCCACTGACGGATTTCTCCTGTAGACCAGCAGATGTTTGGCGAGTGGAGTTCCAGCCACGGGCGTCCCAGGATTATGTCAGCGGTGGAGCCCTCAAGTACCAGAAAGGATAATCTCTCTCCATGCAGGCAGCCAATTTGAAGGGAAAGGATGGGACTGCAGTACTTGACATGACCACGACCAAGCGGTTTTCCCAAGATGGATTGTACATGCAGACGCTGATTCATGGATTTCCGGTGAGCTTGGAGTTTTTGAAGTATGGAGAGTGAAATGAAATTGCCCGCAGAGCCGGAGTCGATCAACGCTTTCGCTGGAAGAGATCGTGATAAATAGGTAAGTAAGACTGGGGTATACTTTATGGTTGAGATGGAGAAAGGGAGATCAACCGTACTCACCGCTGGTCGTGGTGGACGAACTGGACATGTGCTGAGGCGATGACCCGCGGTTCCACAGTAAAGGCATAGATTATTGTCCATGCGTCGTTGGCGTTCAGAGAAACTCAAATGGGTCGAGTCCACTTCCATGGCTTCTGGTACTGGAGGGCTGACAGTCGGAAATGAGCGAGGAGGAGGAGGCAGTGCAGGGTTATCAGACAGACAGGCAGTGCGGCGTTGAGCAATGCGGATGGAGCGCTGAATGAGATTCTCCACACCGATGTTATCATCATAAATCGCCAGTTGTAAGCAAATGTCTCGATTGAGACCCTGACGATAGACGGTAATCAGGGCTGTCTCATTCCACCCGCTGTTAGCTGCCAGAGTGCGGAACTGTAAAGCATATTCTGAAACAGATGACTTCCCTTGTCGCAGACAGAATAACTGATCGTGGATAGACAGAGCGTTGGGAGCTTGAGAGAAAACTTCTCGAAAATGACCAATGAAACTTGACAGAGACTGAGTGACAGGACCATTGGCATCCCATAGAGCCCGGGCCCAGAGAAGTGCACGTCCAGTGAGAAGTGAAATGATGAAAGCGACCTTCGGTCTTTCCGTGGGAAACTGTGAGGCTTGCATTTCCAGATACAGTTCGCACTGAAGCAAGAATCCGCTGCACTGCCCCTCCTCACCTGAGTAGGTCGCTGGTCGGGCCATGGGACTGCCAGAGGCAGACGAAGAAGACTGGGTGACTAGTGGATGAAGAGCTTGAATAATCTCCTGCAAAGTGGTGTTTACAGGAATCGGAGGTGAAGCTTCTTCATCGACGTGATCCGTTGGCTCTTGCATCTCGGTCCGGTCTTCTGTCACAGAATGGCAGGACACAGACAGATTTAGTAGCAGCAAGGTTTATTAAGAGCACAAGATCGATAATGGTAGAAGTCAGATGAACAATGTAGACTGGATGAGAACTGATGAGAATGGGGTCTGAACGAGTCTCTTAACTGAATGCAGGCACACGTGGAGAACCGAGGAGAGGAAGGGTGGAGACCAGACTGGAAGGAGGATCGGACGAGACGAGAACCCAAGGAGACTGGATGGTGACCGGATGATGAAGGTAGGCAGACGAGCTGGTTTGTAAACAAGGCCGGATTGGCGGTAGAGAGTCGGGTAAGTCGGTGTAGCAGCGACGAGACCGGACAGAGAACTGACGAAGCTGCTGAGTATAAATATTGCTAGAGAATGGGATACTGAGTGGCAACAGGAGGTGAAGGCAGGTGTAGATAATTAGTATTCAGGGGAAAGTGAACGAGTGGGTGGAGTGAGGATGTCTGGTGTTGATGATGGTGGATCCGTGACAGTGTGGACCTTCCTCAGGATTTAAATTGGCTGAGTTCCTTGTAACGTTGTAGTGACTCGCTTGTGACAAAACAAACTCGGGCCGATGCCGACAAAGAGCCAGCATTTCAGCCGGAATCGGCCCAACTGCTTGCATTTTTTAAGTTTTATAATGCAATAGTCTGAATTTATTTAGATAACAGGCATTGTACAATATTTGAAAATATCCAAATACGTTTCCAACCTTAAAAAGGCCTAAAGTCACATAGGCCTACCTATCTAGTAGAGTTGTCTGCTCCTCTTCTGGGGGGTCTTCATTAAGAAGTCTATTAAACTGAGCATTCATTCTGTCTCTTATTTCATTAATTCTTCTTCTGAATCTGCTTTCTCCATCCACCATACTGACACTTAATACTCAAATTAAAACTCAAATTCAATCTCGTCGTCGTCATTCGTGCATTTATTAGCCAAAACTGCGCGGGAACTAGGCTACAGTAGGCCTAGGCCCGCCTACTTAAAGGAACAGTTTGACTCATTATTAGACTCATTGTTTTAGTAGTAATTATTATTTGTATATATGATAAACATATTCAAAGGCTATTTTGGTGTTTCAAAGAAAAAATGCATAAGTATTTTTTTTTGTTAAAACCTTACAAATCAACTTTACAGCAAAATGCTGTCAAGACTTTCAATATAAAATATGTGTTTGTTTTTCAGTGTGACTTGAGAATGGAGATGTGCAGCAATATCTCATGCATCACATACAGAAGCCACTGTGTCAGGTGACCACCACTTTTTACCAGCCTTTTTTTTTTTTTTTTTTTTTTTTGCCTCATAAAGGTGAAAAACAGTGCCATGCCAGTGCACACACACACACATCAGTTGGGTTGGTGCTGCCAACCCAACTGATATAGACCTGCAGCTCATATGTAAACAAATGTTGTTGGCTGATTAAGTCATGACTAGTTAGTAACTAGCTAATAATTGTACATTTTGAAAAAGCAATTTGAAAAATGCGTTTTAAAAGCTATTATTATTTTTTTTATTTTTTTTTTGCATAAATCAGGGTTTATACTAGTAGGCCTATACAAGGACTGAATTTTTTTAAATTTGGGTTTACTAAAATATTCTTTGTTGCATGTGCCATATTACACAACATTGCATCCGAGAAAAAAATTCTACTTTTATTAAATATAGTAGGCTAATATAAATAATAAAAGACTAGACAAAAATGCTTAGTTCCTATTATGCAAGGTCTAGTAGTGCATTGTTGCCTCATGCAACAAATAAAAAGGAAAAGTTGGCTATACACTGCCCACATGTCTCCTCTGTCTGTGCAGACTCTTGTAGGCCTTTAGATGTGGAATCCTGCAACTCATATTGCAGTCAGAAAGCACAGGTATAATTTATGTCAAGTTATTTATGCACTTGCAGGTAGGCTAGTTCCTCCAAAGGACAGTCATCTGAGAGGGTTTATTCACTGTCCAGTGCAATGGAAATAAATGGGTATTACAAAGTCTTATACTTTCTTTCTTTTTGAAAGTTAGAACATGTCCACTTACTGCACATATTTTTATCCCTATTTTTTCGTTGTTTTGAATTAAAAAGTGGGATGCATTTTGAAGAGTAGACCTTTACATTGAAATGTATGCTGTTGTTTCTTGGATTTGTCTGAACCACAGGATATGAAAGTTAAGTACTGCGGTTCATTTTGCTCATTTTTACATGAACAGTCCTTTTGCATTTAATTTAACCCTTTCCTCTCTGGTGTACTGATTGCAAAAACAAGTTTAAAACATGATTATTGAGTGTTTTAGCTTTCAAATTATGCATAGTTTATGATAGTCAGTTGAATATTTGTTATAAAACAAAGCTTAAAAAAGTAATAAAAGTATAGCCACGCCTCGGCCTCGACGGCCCAATTGATGTATTTTGTGAATTTATGTTGTGTTTTAGTGTATTATGGTTCTATAGGAGTAATTTAGTGTATGGTTCAATAGTTTTTTGGCTCTATTACGCCTTTTGTGTACAGTAAATAAACTAAATATTACAAAAATTGTTAAACACCATGTCTTCGAAACGAGTTTGCAGCAGAAGGCACGAACAGAGCGAAATGTTATTATTTATGAGTATTATATAAGACAAGACAATTGAATGCAAGAATCAAAACATTAATGCCACGATTTAAATATGCATAGGAATACGTACAAATGTGTTGGTCGGTAGAGTTGTACGTAGGCTAAATAAATTACGTTTTTGTGCTGTCAAGGTTTGAGAGGTTTGGTTCAGTAGCCATGTGTCTTTTTATTCGAATTTTGAAAGAATTACCGTCATTTTAGAAGGATAAAACATAAGGGAGCAAATAAATAAATAAAAACAACATTATTATTTGCCTACTTTCCCAACATTTGAGTCATTATTCTTAAAATGTACATTTTGTTTGCAACAAAAGCTGTAAGTTTATTGGGCTGGATGAGACTCCCGGCCTGAGATTGTTTCCTAGACCGGCATTAAGTAGGCTAATTCGTATATATTTCTAAATATTTGTGTCTTAAGAGAGCAAAATGTAGGCTACAGTTCTGTGGATGTTTTGGCCAGCAGGGTTAACTAAACCTGAAAACCTGAAATAAAGGTTGTTGTTTACTTTTATTTAAAAATTTGGGTTTTTTTCAACCAGGCTGTGCTGTGTTAAATTAAAATCGTCTATGACCCATTAAAAACACACAACATCCCCCCCCCCCCCCCAGGGGTTTAGTTTAAGCCTGCATGCACAAATAGATGCATAAAGAACAGAATCATCATCGTATAGGCTAGATGCACCTGTAGTACTTCTGTGGAAAAAAGGCTACACGAAATTTCTTTTCGGTTCATGGTCAAAATGATCGCTTTTGAGAAGCAAGTTCACGGAAAGGAAAGCTGTTTGTTTTCTTCATTATAGGCTACAATGTTTTATTTTTATTGTGAGTGTAGGTATAGGCTACACACACACAACAAAAAAAAATTCACAGATTCGAATGATCCTTTGCTATAATGATCCATGCTGAATTGGTCTGGTCTGACTCAGTTCATCATTGATTGGGAGAGACCAGTTCAAATTTAGTGGCTGTGGAAATCAGTGGGCGTGGCTCATTATAATACAAGCAAAACGCCGTAAAATAACGCGCGCTCTGTGCAACCAAAACGGCGTTTTTTATGGCGTCATATGGCGAGATGAGCGGCGTAAAAAGCGGCGCTTTCCATGTACACCAAAACGGCGGTATTTTACGGCGTCCAATACGGTTTAAAACGCCGTATTTGACGGAGTTTGGCTTTAAACGCGATTAATCTATGGCGTATTTCTGACCCTCTTGGCTTGCCATACGCATTATTTTAGTGCGTGTAAAGACGCACAGTTTTACCATGTTAAGACGACCAATTTGAACGTGTTTCTTAACGCGCACATTTTGTACGTATTGAAGTGTAATATTTAAAAAAAGCAGACTTACCTTTATATGTACCTAAATATTAATCCTTTAGTTTATTGTGGCATTGCTTTACTGACTATTGTGCTAGAGTAAAGTAATGTTACAATGTATATTAAGTAAGTCAAGTGCTAATTATCCATATTATACAATTATTATAATGTATATGGGTTATTATTTGTTTTTGTTTTAAGTTATAATTTCCAAAAGTATTATAGGCTAACTTACACAGCACATATTTATAACTAAATACACACACACACACACACGCACACATAAATGTATTCACTTTCACATAGCCTAATAATGTTTTGTAATTTGGTGTTTAATTGGTTGTATAGTTTGTTTATGCTGTTCTGTCTGTATTGTTTCCAGGAACATCATCTTGGCTGCTGCAGGCTGATGAGTGCTATAATCAAATTACTACATTATATTTAACATGTGTTTTGATATTCATTATACTTTTATTATGAATATGTTATTTACCCATAAACTTGTCTTTAGGAAGCCATAAGTTATAGTGGCAAGAATAACTTTGTTAAACCTTTAGGGGCGGTTTCCCAGACAGGGTTTATATTAAGACAGGAGTAGGCCTTAATCTACTTTATCATGTTTTAAAAACACAGATTAAGTACAGATTACTAACAAACAGATTTCCAGATTTCTTTTCTTTTATTCCAAAGCTGATGTGTGCAATTTTTATTTTTTGTTGCTTGCATTAAAATAATTGTCTCTTGTTTTTGTTTTTTTATTGCAGTCTTTTTTGTTGCTTCCATTCATGCTTCTCAGTTCCATGCAATTTTAAGATTTTCTTGGTTCATTCCATACTCTGTCAGTTTGTTTTACAGTTTTTTCAAATTGCTAAGACACTAAAAGTGGAATTTGAGGCTCACTCGGTGAAATCATTCACTCATGTATGGTACTCATGTACCGAATCTTTAGACCAAGTCTGCAAAAATACAAGGACATTATAGGCTTTGCACTCAGTTTGCATTTGAAAAACAAACTTTTTGCAAAACTCTAAACACATTTCTCTACATTACACACATTATTCAAAACTAACAGCTCTTGTGTTTCATTTGGGAAACACTGCCTTTGGGTGTTCCTGTGCACCCAGGAACCCTGCGTCTTCCCTTCTTGTAACACATTATTTGCCATACATCCTTGAAAAGTACCCCTTATCGCACGTTTCCCTGAGGCAACAAAAAGAAAAACTAATTTTGTGAACATGTAAAATAAAAAAAAACTTCATAAAACCTGCCAAATGGCTTCTCTACACCTTCATACACACAAATATTTTTTATATACAGTTCATGTCAATTTAAATAAGATTACTAAAGCAAATAATCTTGCTTTCTTCTCACACTATGCTCCTGTGACCATGTGTCAGAAAAGGACGTCCCACCTTCAAATGGTGCTTGATAGTGACTCCCAAACCTTATTGTACTTTTTCAAACATTCTAATTAGTTGAAATACTTTAAAGAAAAATTTACTGAACATACTGTAGGACTTAAGAAAACTTTCCGTTGCCTGAGGGCGATGCTGTGCTGTAGAGGGTTAATATTTTACCTTTAAACATTTCCTCTTATATCAATGAATTATGTTTAAAATATAGATATCATTATATTAATACTGCTTACTTTTGTACCTGATCTTGTTTCATACTGAGAAAGAACGTAGGACAACTTAAAAGGGCATGACAAATCATGACATAAGGCTGACATCACACAACGTACCAATCAGTGTTGCCAGATGTACGATAATTATCGTATTTGTACGATATTTTTGACCTCTGTACGATGTACGATCAATAATGAAAAAAATCCCATAATGTACGATAATTTCAGAGTTTTCAGTCGTTCGTCCAAACACACATCCTACCGCTTCTCTCTCTGACCCAGAATCATTTTGCAGGCTCGCCGCCCCCCCCCCCCCCCCCCCCCCCCGTCAACAAAACCAAACAATCCACCCTACATGTGGGGATAAATAGCTGTATTCTGCATGGTTACGTGGTGTACGATCATTTTCTTCCAAAAACGATAATTTTGAACTACTGGTACGATAATTGGACATTTCCAATCTGGCAACACTGGTACCAATGCATTATCCCAGAGCCGTTGAAAAACAGAGTTACGACACTCCCATAGACCGCCATGGGAACTTTGGAATGCGGAAGTAAAGCGTGTCGTGGAGCAACCGATAGATCCAAACACTGATAGTTCCAGCACTGAACCCCATTCATTTTCAGTGTTTCCGAAGTACGCTCGCTGGTAAGTTCATGAAATTACTGTATTTTTTTTACATTTGAACGCATTAGCCGTGCTCTCATGAATCTAGTCAGTAGTTTTAATTTATGTAGCCAACTTTAGTTAATGTTTATTGGAAGATAACAGATAATTGCAGCTATCTTACGTGACCAACACTCCACTAACGTTAGGTACCAGTCAGAAATGTGTAAATTCAATACTGAGGTCATAGTTAAATGTGATGTTGCACTACATTGTATTCAGAGTTTTTTTGTTAACCCGATTTGCTTACATGAGGTGGTCAGAATATTAGAACAGAATATAATTACAGGTCTCCAGATCATCAGCTTCGGGGACAGAATGTAATGGCTATTGTGAACACTTGTATTCCTTTTCTGGCCGGCTTTCTGCCATCTTTCTCTCCCTGTAGGAAGTCGAACAAGTTTCTTTGAAAACAGAACATTCAAGGAAAACTTACCTACCCTCTCCCTAGATATAATATATAATTAAATGTTTTGTTGAATGCAATTGGTTGCCTTGTATATTTTTTACTGTTGACCAAACTTCTTTCTTGACTTAAACTGAGCAGCTTTAATTGATATTTGCTTGTTGTGCAGGTTTATGTGAATGTATTTTAACATAACATAAGGATGTTAGTAATTATGACCATAGAAGCACGAGAAAAATATATACAGTAAATACTGGAAATGTATTATACCTTACGGGAGCAGTCCCCCTTCCCTCCAAAATTCAAAACACAAAAAAATAAATTTAATTCAAATGGTTTTGACATAAAAGTTTCAAGAACAATGTGTATATACACTACCAGTCAAAAGTTTTGGATCGGTAAGATTTATGTTTTTAAAAGAAGTCTCTTCTGCTCACCAAAGTTGCATTTATTAGATTAAAAATACAAGAAAAAAAAAACAGTAATATTGTGAAATATATATATATATATATATATATATATATATATATATATATATATATATATATTATTATTAGTTAAGTGCAATTTATTCCTGTGATCAAAGCTGAATTTTCAGCATCATTACTCCAGTCTTCAGTGTCACATGATCCTTCAGAAATCAGTATAATATGATGATTTGATGCTCAAGAAACATTTCTCATTATTATCCATGTTGAAAAAAGTTATTTACATTTTTATTTCAGGATTATATGATGCATAGAAAGTTCAAAAGAACAGCATTTATCCGAAATAGAAAGCTTTTGTAACATTAAACACTACCGTTCAAAATTTTGGGGTGAGTTGGAATTTCTATTTTATTTTTTGGGGGAAAGAAATAAAATAAATCAATACTTTTATTCAGGATGAATAAGGGATGAATTTAAAGGATGAAATAAATTGATCAAAAGTTACAGTAAAGACATTTATAATGTTACAAAAGACCCTATTTCAAATAAACACTTCTTTTGAACTTTCTATTCATCAAAAAATCCTGAAATAAATTGTACGCAACTGTTTTCAGCATTGATAATAATAATGAATGTTTTTTGAGCATCAAATCCACATATTATACTGATTTCTGAAGGATCATGTGACACTGAAGACTGGAGTTACGATGCTAAAAATTCAGCTTTGATCACAAGAATAAATGAGGTTTTAAAATATATTAAAATAGAAAATAGTTATTTTAAATTGTAATTATATGTATATAATATATATATTTTTTTAAATGTGTATTTTTAATCAAATAAATGCAGCTTTGGTAAGCAGAAGAGATGACTTATTTTAAAAACATTAAAAATCTTAGCCTACTGATCCAAAACTTTGGCTGGTAGAGTATGCACACACACACACACACACACACACACACACACACACACACACACACACTATATATATATATATATATATATATATATATATATATATATATATATATATATATATATATATATGTGTGTATGTATGTATGTGTGTGTGTGTGTGTGTGTGTATGTATACATATACATGTGTGTGTAACTGGAGAGATGGTTACTGAGTGAAATAACTATAAATACGATCTAACATTAACGTTATAGGATTAATTTTAGTATTGCTAATGTACCCCTACATCCTTTCAAACCATTCATCAGAACACACACAAATACATGCATACGATGTACAGTATGTAAATGTATACTGAAATGAATCCCGTTAACAGTAACGTTAATGTTATTCATTATTCCAGTCAGTAACCATATCTCCAGTTTCATTTCAACTGACCACACTGTTAAGGTCAATGCCGTCTCTCCATCATATTTACAGAAATTTGCTGCAAATGGTCGTTGCTGTGCTGTAAATATTCTACGTTATGGGAGCACCCCATTTCCCTCCAAAACTAAACACAGGTATTAATGCCGTTTCTGCTACTCCCCAGAAAAAATATGCTATATATGCAAGCCATTTAAGTGTCAACGTAAAAATCAATGTACATTATGCGTCAATATTTACCGATAATTGCTGCAAATACAGCTGCTGCTGTCTGCCCCGCTTTAAAATCATTGGCAACGCGGATTTGTTTGGAACTATTGACTCTTGAGAGCTACATAAACCACGTGACCGCGTGGCGGCGAGATCAAAGTGTGTCGCAACTCTCATATTTAACGGCTCTGCATTATCCCTCAAGAACAATTAGGCTTGTTTGAGATGAGCAAAATCTGCGCAGAACCGATCACCGGTGATCAGCGCGTAATGCATGCCGGTTAGAAATTAAGGATGGCTGGCGCGAAACAGACGTTCCGAAGCTTTGCGAGATCCCGAAACAAAGATGATTCGAAACACTGATCCGAAGCGTGATTCAAAACCCCCACGTCACGTGACAACGGCTAAATGAAGCGTCTAAGTGTTTCATCAGGTGGAGTGCTCCGCCGAATCAGGGTTTCATTGATTGGTCGGTTCGGGAACAAATCACACAATCACACAGTATAAAAGTTTTGTCAACGCATTTTCATATCGTGGGTTTTTGTGAGAGGAGTTTGGTTTTGAGATAGCGGATTTTTGGTGATATAGTGACATTTATAGTGCGATTTGTTTAGTTATATTTAGGATTTAATTTACATTTACACATTGACTTAGAGACACACAGAGTACATATAGTGACACATTAATAGATGCATTGATATATATATATATATATATATATATATATATATATATATATATATATATATATATATAGAGAGAGAGAGAGAGAGAGAGAGAGATTAATAGATAGATACATATAGATTATTAGATAGATAGGCTACATATAAGATAGATAGATAGGTAGATAGATAGATAGATAGATAGATAGATAGATAGATAGATAGATAGATAGATAGATAGATAGATAGATAGATAGATAGATAGATAGATAGATAGATAGATAGGGTAACTAACTTACTGGAAAGAGAGAGCAGTAATCTTTCCTCATTTGTATGTCCTAGCTAAAAAATATCTTTGTATGCCAGCAACAAGTGTCCCTTGTGAGAGAATTTTTTCAAAGGCTGGAGAAATTATCTGTAAAAAAAGAAGTAGGCTGAGTCCTTCAACAGCAGAGAAATTAATATTTTTGAATAAAAATCTATAAGAAAGGGAGACATTGTGGCTTGATTTATTTTTATTAATATTCATTTTTCATGACCAAAATCACATTATGCAATGTGAAGAGACTACAGGTTACAAGCTTCATATATTACAAAAATACAATAATAAAAAAAACAACAACACATTTTTTATTAGCTCTTTGTAAAGGTTGTTTCAGATCAACACCTGCAAGTGACCACTAGGTGTCACCGTGGAGACGGGTTTCGGATTGATTCGAAGCCTCGAAACAAAATGGTACATTTGCTTCGACTGTTTCATTGCTTCACGAAGCCTCGATCTGCCCATCACTATTAGAAATGTGTCCGAGTGCGGTCCGCCTTGCTCTGATGTCATGCTGACGTGTGTCAAAAAGCTCTCGCGAGCGCAAGGCGCACGTGTCGGATTCTGCAGTTGCGCGCAGTTGCTCTCCACCGACTGCGCTGATCAAAAGCATGATGGGAAACAACTTGCTGATGACACAGCTTAATGTTGATTGGTTTAAACAACCGTGATGTATTGTTCTCTTTTAAAATGTTTGATTTTAAAACTCAGATATCATATTTTATATGTATATGTTATGTGTGAATATTCCCAAACTCTCGGACAGTGCGATCTCTATGGGTTATGCAATGTCATTTTATTATTAAAAAACAAAACAAAAAAACACATAGCACATGTCTGTATTAAAGAAAAAATGATTGATAAAAACTTATTTGGAATGGAATTAAATAACAAGTAGGTTGTTCATTTTATTTATTTTCATATAAAAGCAACAGAACTTAAATTACATCCAGTTTATTAGCAACACTGTGCACGAGCGTGAATCCCGTGAATCCCGCGATATCCATCATTGATCTCGCAGGTGTCAGATCCACTGTGAGAAGCGAGAACTGTCCGGCTTGCCTGCGCTTTTTTCACTCCTCCTCTCACTGCAGCCGCCTACTCTCGACTACATTTCAGGCGAGGCAAGGCGCATCTCAAACAAGCCTAACATAACGTCTGATGTTTGCATACGTGTACCATTACGACATCCTTCATGAATAAACATGACTTCTGATGTTTTTATACGTATATACCAATCAGAGACATACGTACCATCGCGTCACATATGCAAATATAGTCTCAAATACAGCAATTTCATTGGCTACAGTGCTTTTTGACGCATTGACGCGAACAAACAGTGCGTGTTGACGCGGTCAAATTTCACGCGTTTCGTTTAAAGACTATTGGCCCCGATCGCGTTCCATATATGTATTAAGTCCGTCTTCTCTGGCTCAAGCCTATCGATCGGTGCAGAAGTTGTTTCCGCGTCAGAGCGCTTTGGCGCACTGTAATTACGTCAGCGTCCAAAATTCTCTCATCTGTTTTGTTTTCATTCCCTCATTCATCGTATAGGACATCATGTGCAATTCCTGCAGAGCACAGTTAATGTTAACGAGTGACTGATTACGGACGCAGCTAATGTTCAGCAGAATACAGCATCCGAATTACACTGGGAACCCCGACAACAGGAGATGACAGAAGACACAGAAGATGTGCATTGAACAGGTTTGGATTTGGTTGTTTAGAGTGTGTAGACATACAGGCAGACAGGCAATGACTCTGTGTGAGGTGGGACGCTTCTGCGTTCCTCTATCTATCGTTCCTTGTTCAGTTTCTCTGATTTAATCTTAAAAACTGATATTTACATTATAGTCCAGTCATTTTAAGCCAAAATGGAGGTCAACTTTGAACAAATTGCAACGGAAGCAAACTCAACTGATTTTGTATCCTCAATATGTCCTGAGTAAGGAAAAAAAGCCCCGAAGAATCCCAATAGGGGAAAGTTTCGAAAAAGACCTAAATATAGCCTATTCATTCGCCTATTCATTATTTTTCTCACGTGAATAGGGTAAAATAAAAATTTTAACCTTTAAATATCACCATGAAACTTACTAAGTTGATTACTTACATCAAGACAAACAAAAAATGTATTACAAGTTTTTTTTAAATTGTTTGTTAACATGGACAAACGGTGCATAATCTAATTACATATGTGCTAATTTGCATAAATACCACAACAAATCTAAACATTGGGTATAGCAGGTGAAAATGTCTTGTTGAATCTTGTTTACATATAACAGTAAAAGACTTAATGTTAAGGTCTGAATGGAACCCATTTAGGCTACCCATGAACATTAATACATAGAGGCAGGAAGTAGAAACCAGCCTTTATTAATTAGTATTGCAGAGATGGGGTTTGGGCATTGAGTGCATTGTGTACGTAACTAGATTTTTTGATCCAGACACTTTTTATTTTACCTACCTTTTGTCTTCTGCATTCTCCGAGCCCTTATCCATGTCTCCTGTTCTTCCCTCAGATTTATCCCCCAGAAACAGTCCCACTGACCCAGCCCCAAACCCCATCTAATAATAATTAATAAAGGCTGGTTTCTAAAGTATTTCTTCCTGCCTCTATGTATTAATGTTCATAGCCTAAATGGGTTCCATTCAGACCTTAACATTAAGTATTTTACTGTTATATGTCAACAAGATTCAACCAGACATTTTCACCTGACTATACCCAATGTTTAGATTTGTTGTGGTATTTATGCAAATTAGCACATATGTAATTAGATTATGCACCGTTTGTCCATGTTAACAAACAATTTCAAAAAACTTGTAATACATTTTTTGTTTGTCTTGATGTAAGTAATCAAGTCAGTAATTTTCATGGTGATATTTAAAGGTTAAAATTTTTACCCTATTCACGTGAGAAAAAGAATGAATAGGCGTATGAATAGACTATATCTGGGTCTTTTTCGAAACTTTCCCCTAATGGGATTCTTCGGGGCTTTTTTTTCCTTACTCAGGACATATTGAGGATACAAAATCAGTTGAGTTTGCTTCTGTTGCAATTTGTTCAACCTTTTTTCATAAAATGACTGGACTATTAACTCGCTGGTGGTTATCGTTAGTTAGCAAAGCTTTTGAGTTGTTAGCCATTTCATAAGCCCGAGTCTCGTAATGAAAGAACTATGTGGAAATATACTAGGCTAAATCCTAAAAATAAGGAAAACAGCACTTCTGAACGATTTAACGTATTCAGCCAAAATATTATAGTTTGGGTATTAAGTTTACTCTTACTGCAGTAAAACTGTTGTTACAGATAACAGCAGACTGTTGGCTGCCACTGCTATTAAAGGGGGAAAATAATGGAAAGATTGACCTCAAGGAAATAAATTATTATGTTTAAATGGGTAACAATAACTGTAGTAAATATGGCATTTAGGCGAAAACTATGGTCCACAAATCAGTCCGCAGAAGATTTCTTCTTTTAAATGGTTCTCCAAAAAGGGAAAATTCTGTAATAGTCACCCACGTGTTTCTCCAAACTGGTAAACTATATGACACAAAGGATATTTGAAGAGTTTTTCTGCTGTTTTTATTTTCTTGTCTGGATTTAATTTTCTTTTATTAAATCCAGACAAGACAGAGGTAATACTTATCGGTTCTAAAAACCATCCACAAAACCTTTCACAGCACGACTTTAACATAGTAGGATGCCCTTTTACTCTATCCGCTACAGTAAAAGACCTGGGTGTTACATTAGACTGCAACCTGTCTTTTGAAAAGCATATTTCATATGTTACAAAAACAGCCTTTTTCCACCTTAGAAACATTGCTAAGCTACGTAATATGCTATCAGTCTCTGATGCAGAAAAGTTAGTTCATGCATTCATGACCTCGAGACTAGATTACTGTAATGCTTTATTAGCTGGTTGTCCTGCATCTTCAATAAACAAGCTACAGTTAGTCCAAAATGCAGCCGCTAGAGTTCTTACTAGATCAAGAAAATATGATCATATAACACCGATTTTATCATCACTTCATTGGTTACCTATAAAGTTCCGTATTAATTACAAGGTATTGCTTTTGACCTATAAAGCTCTAAATGGTTTAGCTCCAGTCTATTTAACGGATCTTCTATCGCCTTACAATCCATCGCGCTCTTTAAGATCACTAGATTCGAGGTTTCTGGTCATTCCTAGGATATCCAGATCCACCAAAGGAGGCAGAGCATTTTCACATTTAGCTCCGAAGCTCTGGAATAGCCTTCCTGATATTGTTCGTTGCTCAGACTCGCTCTCCCAGTTTAAAACTAGACTGAAGACGCATCTATTTAGCCAGGCATTCATATAAATTTTTTATCTTACAGTTACTGTAAATTCGGCCTCTAGTTCATAAACGCCAGAGGAGAACTGGCCCCCGACTGAGCCTGGGTTCTCCCAAGGTTTTTTTTCTCCATTGGGTCATCTGATGGGGTGTTAGGACACCATTAGGTCACTGGATGGAGTTTTTCGGTTCCTTGCCACTGTTGCCTTAGGCTTGCTCAGTTGGGGATATTCAAATTAATTAACCAATCATACGATTGATCAGCTCTACCAAACATGGATGTCTTTTTTCCAGTAATAAACAAACATTAAGTTGTTTTGATTGATACTGTGAAGCAGCTTTGATACAATCTGTATTGTGAAAAGCGCTATATAAATATATTTGACTTGACTTGACTTGACTTGTTTTTGTCAAGGTTTCAAGCTGATAAATTGATGGATGAATGAATGAATGAAGTGTTTACCATGGTTTACATGTACTATATAGAATACTGTCTAAAAATATTAAGAATAACAAATTCATTGATGTGTGGTGGTGTTTTCAAACGAGGAGGCAAAGCCTCACATTTTTTAGACATCAAATGTAAATTTATGACCTTTACACTTAATTTTCCTGGTTAACCAAACATTACATAAAAAGAGAGACCATACAATTATATTTTGTATTTTTACATAAACTATGTAAGGTTTTATTTATTAAAATCAAGTATAAATGTAATCAAGTTAGTGTTTTTGTGAATTTTTACATTGCACACAAAAGTTACTGACTGACAGCTTACAGCTTGTTCCTCTATTTGTTGCGCTTAGCTGAGAAAAGTTAATGGTATACATTTCAGAGATATCAAGTATATAAACTCACGTTAAACATTCCACACACATCATAATGACGGTGATACATGTGCGAACTCTGTTCATGCTGTTCGCTTTGTGTTTCGCATAGCTCAGTATCTCTTCAGTAAGCTGACGTAAATGTTTAGCGTCGCATCCTGAAGATCAACACACAGTTAGTTTTCATTAAAAATAGTGAGACTAAATTATATTACCAGTGCGTATATGCCGCTCTCTCTCCCATTGAGGTCTTTGATTTTGAAATTTGCAGATGATAAAGAAAATGAAGCCTATTCTGTTGCTTTCGTTGACGTGAACTCCATGAAAACTGCTTCCATCATTATGTTGGAAAACGCTCTTATCAGAAAAAAATTGGTCACACTTTAGATTAAGGTCCAATTCTCACTATTAACTAACTATTAACTATGACTTTTGCCTCAATAATATCCTAATTACTGCTTATTAATAGTTATAAGGTAGTTGTTAAGTTTAGGTATTGGGTCGGATTAATATAGATTATGGTCATGGAGAATAAAGATGCTTGTCTGCAGTGTTAATTTCGTTGACGAAAATAATGACGAAAATTATTCGTTAACGACATTTTTTCACAGACGAAAACGAGACGATAACTAAATAAAACCTAGTTTTGAATGACAAAAACTATGACGAAAATCTATTGACATTTTCGTCATCGAATAAAAACTAGACGAAAATGTTAGATAGTGACGATCTGGGAAGCGATCCAGTCAGATGTCCTGCGTGTGTGATAGATGCGCACATTTGTACTGTAACGTGCTGATCTACGCAGCGGTCTCAAAACTTTAAAAAATTTAAACGTCTGGGAGAATGAGTAGAGCAGACATAATGACATATAGATCTGAATAAGAGCTAAAAAAAAAAAAAAAAAGAGCTCTATTCCGTACGGCACACACCCGACCTGAAGCGTGCAGGCATGCAGACACCTATACAGCGCGCGAGGACTGAATTGAGCTCTCTTTCGTGTCTGAATGGACAAATACACACAGCATTATGTCTAAATGTCCGTTTTGGAGAGTATTCATGTAATCTATGTTGGTTATGTCTTTAACAGTTAAGACATTTTTCCGTTTAACAGTCGTCGTCATTACTGTCCATTCACGCATTCCTTTGCGTCAATAAATGAGGTACGATGAGAGGCCGTTTGAATGACTGTGAATTTTAGATTGTGAGATATTCAGAGTTTTGAAGGTGGAGAGAAAAATGGAGAAAAAAAACATGGAGAGAAAAAGCATTTTGCCCATAAAGGTAATTAACACTTAAACAGTGAGTGTATCGGATGTGTATCAGTGCAATTGTATCCGCATGTCATTGGACATGATCTGATGTCTTAAAGTGACAGTGGCAATAAACCTAATGCGGTCTGTGTCCTTAATATTCAAGCAACAAAAGAAAAGCATTCACTGTTTGTTAATAGCTTTAATAAGGATTAATTCTATTTAATTCATACAAATAAATATGTCTGCTTGAAAGAATAAATAATGATGTATGCAAGTAGTTATAAAGACTGCATATATCATTCATTGAAAAGAAGACTGTGTTTTACTTTAGGAAAAGTGGTTTTATTTAATTTTAAGATATTTTTTAAGTCACAATAGTTAAATCTGTATCTGTATTGCATGTTCAAACCTAAAAATCATTCATATTAATAGGTTAATAAATTTTTTCTCCGGGAGTATATGGGTTTGGACATTTTAGAGGAATTCTTAATTAATGCATTACAATTTAACTAAACCCATAATATTTTAGTCGACTAAATCTATTGTAGATTTAGTCTACTAAAATCTTATAGTATTTCGTCTACTAAAACTAGACTAAAACTAAAATAATTTAGATGACTAAAATATGACTAAAACTAAATGGCATTTTAGTCAAAAGACTAAGACTAAAACTAAATCAAAATTTGCTGTCAAAATTAACACTGCTTGTCTGAAGTATAAAATCATTGGTTACCCGTAAGCCAATCACATATCGTTTGGTTATGACGTGTGTTATGCTCACACACACACACACAGAGAGAGAGATTTAAGCAGGCATAAATTAAACGTACCTTCTTTCACGATCGATCTTAGTTCACCCAACTTGGAAAAACATTCTCGGAAAGGGGAGTCGCCTTTGGACGCTTCACCCCTGGGCGAAATGTAACGAGAATCAACATTGTGAAACATGCAACAAAAAACAACAAATTACAGTGTTGAACTGAGCTGATGTCAAAATAAATTAACTTGTTTAAGTTAATTACCAAACCCGTGTATGCAAACTCACCATTTGTATGCGACGTGTGCCTCGTCAACGACAACGGAGACGAGGTTGTCTTGATATAGGGTTGATGCTAACATAGCTCGCCATTTTGGATTAAGAATCCAGGATTCGGGGCTACCAAAAATAAGGCTGAAATTCCCCTCCATGATTTCTCGATCATTGTGCACGCCAAGCTGTGCAACACACAGACCGAATTTTGCTGCCTCCTTAACCTGATCCTCCATGAGTGCAACCAAGGGGGACACAATCACAACTATCGCCTTGCCGGCCTTTTGCCTCCCCAGTTTCTCGCTGACGATCGGTAATAATTGATAAATTAAACTTTTCCCAAAACCTGTCGGGAGTAGGGCCACAACATCACCTCCATTCAAAATGTTTAACAAACACTCTTCTTGTTCGGGCTTCAGTTTGCAAATGTCGGGAATATTCTCCACAACAGAGCGAATTGCGGTGCGGTTAAGTTGGTTTTATGTTGGACATTCGTTAGACATTCGCCAAGCAAATTCATGGTCGGTCTCAAAAGTGCACCCACACACACACACACACACACACACACACACACACACACACACAAATAAGCATTCCAATGTGTAAAATCACGCAAAGCATGTATGCAAAAGCATACTAATAAAATGTAAAGATGTGACTTAAGTGGAAAACCTATTTTTTGTTAAATAGGCCTATATTTACAGTGGTGGAGGAAGTACTGAATCTCAGTACTTAAGTAAAAGTACAAATAACCAGTGACAAATTTACTTTAGTAAAAGTACCACAATGACAACCCTACTTAAGTAAAAAGTAACTGATTTTAAATGTACTTTAAGTATTAAAAGTAAAAGTACTTGCATAACATGCTCATCAGTTCATCTGGTTCTATGTCGAACACGTCCGAAATAAACAGTTCTCGGTTCTGCACTGGGGATCCGAGAACTGCTGTACCTGTGCGCGCATGCTCAGCTGCTCGTGCTAATCACTTCTTTCAGCACAACAAGTCTCAGTTCAGTGAACTTTTGGATTTACTGGGGTAAAATATACTCCGGGATATTGGTTTATTTCGAGTCAGAGGGACTGTCAGGCATGTCTGAAAGTGAGTAACTTTAGTAACTTGTGGATCAGCGTTGATGCAAGACGTGAACTGTTTCGAACGATTCAGTCCGATTTAGTGTACTTGTTCGACCGGTTCACTAAAAAGAACCGGTTCAAAAGAACGATTCGTTCACGAACCCGACATCACTAATATCTATGGCAACCAAACTTGGTGAGACAAACGTGCAACGGAGGGACGGTCAGGAAGACGTTTTGGCAGGGGGAAAACTGATCAGAAAATGTAACGGAACATTGTAGAAATGTAGTGGAGTAGAAAGTATAATAATTGATGTAAAATGTAACGAAGTAAAAGTCAAAAGTATGCACTATTGATTCTACTTAAGTAAAGTACAGATACATGAAAAATGTACTTAAGTAAAGTAACAAAGTATTTGTACTTCGTTACATTCCACCACTGGATATTCACTATGAATAACAACGTATTTATTACATTGTACTACAAAATTACATTTTACCAGATAGAGACAGGTCACACCACCTGTAATTCATTCGCTAACCCTTGGAACACATCATACATGACTTGGATTTGGAAAACGTAATTTTGTCTATTTTTAATGCCTTTTTGAAATGCGCAAATCTATATAACTTCCTGGTATGTGACCTGATGATGTCACACCACCTGGAATTTATTCGCTAACCCTTGGAACACATCATACACGACTTGGATTTAGAAAACGTCATTTTGTCTATTTTTAATGAATTTTTTAAATACGCAAATCTATATAACTTCCTGGTCATGTGACCTGATGATGTCACACCACCTGGAATTCATTCGCTAACCCTTGGAACACATCATACATTACTTGGATTTAGAAAACGTCATTTTGTCTATTTTTAATGAATTTTTGAAATACACAAATCTAAATAACTTCCTGGTCATGTGACCTGATGATGTCACATCAACTGGAATTTATCCGCTAACCCCTGAAACACATCATACACGACTTGGATTTGGAAAACGTCATTTCGTCTATTTTTAATGAATTTTTGAAATACACAAATCTAAATAACTTCCTGGTCATGTGACCTAATGATGTCACACCAACTGGAATTTATTTGCTAACCCTTGGAACACATCATACATGACTTGGATTTAGAAAATGTCATTTTGTCTATTTTTAATGAATTTTTGAAATACGCAAATCTATATAACTTCCTGGTATGTGACCTGATGATGTCACACCACCTGGAATTTATTCGCTAACCCTTGGAACACATCATACACGACTTGGATTTAGAAAACGTCATTTTGTCTATTTTTAATGAATTTTTTAAATACGCAAATCTATATAACTTCCTGGTCATGTGACCTGATGATGTCACACCACCTGGAATTCATTCGCTAACCCTTGGAACACATCATACATTACTTGGATTTAGAAAACGTCATTTTGTCTATTTTTAATGAATTTTTGAAATACACAAATCTAAATAACTTCCTGGTCATGTGACCTGATGATGTCACATCAACTGGAATTTATCCGCTAACCCCTGAAACACATCATACACGACTTGGATTTGGAAAACGTCATTTCGTCTATTTTTAATGAATTTTTGAAATACACAAATCTAAATAACTTCCTGGTCATGTGACCTAATGATGTCACACCAACTGGAATTTATTTGCTAACCCTTGGAACACATCATACATGACTTGGATTTAGAAAATGTCATTTTGTCTATTTTTAATGAATTTTTGAAATACGCAAATCTATATAACTTCCTGGTCATGTGACCTGATGATGTCACACCACCTGGAATTCATTCGCTAACCCTTGGAACACATCATACATTACTTGGATTTAGAAAACGTCATTTTGTCTATTTTTAATGAATTTTTGAAATACACAAATCTAAATAACTTCCTGGTCATGTGACCTGATGATGTCACATCAACTGGAATTTTTCCGCTAACCCCTGAAACACATCATACACGACTTGGATTTGGAAAACGTCATTTCGTCTATTTTTAATGAATTTTTGAAATACACAAATCTAAATAACTTCCTGGTCATGTGACCTGATGATGTCACACCACCTGGAATTCATTCGCTAACCCTTGGAACACATCATACATTACTTGGATTTGGAAAACGTCATTTAATCTATTTTTAATAAATTTTTTGCTGTTAACAAGCAGAACGACTGAAGGAAAGAGAAATACAGGTGCTGGTCATATAATTAGAATATCATCAAAAAGTTGATTTATTTCAGTAATTGCATTCAAAAAGTGAAACTTGGATATTATATTCATTCATTACACACATACTGATATATTTCAAATGTTTATTTCATTTAATTGTGATGATTAAAACTGACAACTAATGAAAATCCCAAATTCACTATCTCCGAAAATTAGAATATTACTTAAGACCAGTACCAAAAAAGGATTTTTAGAAATGTTGGCCACCTGAAAAGTATAAACATGAAAAGTAAGAGCATGTACAGCACCCAATACTTAGTTGGGGCTCCTTTTGCCTGAATTACTGCAGCAATGCGGCGTGGCGTGGAGTCTATCAGTCTGTGGCACTGCTCAGGTGTTATGAGAGCCCAGGTTGCTCTGATAGTGGCCTTCAGCTCTTCTGCATTGTTGGGTCTGGCATATCGCATCTTCCTCTTCACATTACCCCATAGATTTTCTATAGGGTTAAGGTCAGGCGAGTTTGCTGGCCAATTAAGAACAGGGATACCATGGTCCTTAAACCAGCTACTGGTAGCTTTGGCACTGTGTGCAGGTGCCAAGTTCTGTTGGAAAATGAAATCTGCATCTCCATAAAGTTGGTCAGCAGCAGGAAGCATGAAGTGCTCTAAAACTTCCTGGTAGACGGCTGCGTTGACCTTGGACCTCAGAAAACACAGTGGACCAACACCAGCAGATGACATGGCACCCCAAACCATCACTGACTGTGGAAACTTTACACTGGACTTCAAGCAACGTGGATTGTGTGCCTCTCCTCTCTTCCTCCAGACTCTGTCTGGGACCTTGATTTCCAAAGGAAATGCAAAATTTACTTTAATCAGAGAACATAACTTTGGACCACTCAGCAGCAGTCCAGTCCTTTTTGTCTTTAGCCCAGGCGAGACGCTTCTGACGCTGTGTCTTGTTCAAGAGTGGCTTGGCACAAGGAACAGCTGAAACCCATGTCTTGCATACGTCTGTGCGTGGTGGTTGTTGAAGCACTGACTCCAGCTGCAGTCCACTCTTTGTGAATCTCCCCCACATTTTTGAATGAGTTTTGTTTCACAATCCTCTCCAGGGTGCGGTTATCCCTATTGCCTGTACACTTTTTTCTACCACATCTTTTCTTTCCCTTCGCCTCTCTATTAATGTGCTTGGACACAGAGCTCTGTGAACAACCAGCCTCTTTAGCAATGACCTTTTGTGTCTTGCCCTCCTTGTACAAGATGTCAATGGTCGTCTTTTGGACAGCTGTCAAGTCAGCAGTCTTCCCCATGATTGTGTAGCCTACAGAACTAGACTGAGAGACCATTTAAAGGCCTTTTCAGGTGTTTTGAGTTAATTAGCTGATTAGAGTGTGGCGCCAGGTGTCTTTAATATTTAACCTTTTCCCAATATTCTAATTTTCTGAGATACTGATTTTGGGGTTGTCATTAGTTGTCAGTCATCAAAATTAAAAGGAATGAACACTTGAAATATATCAGTCTGTGTGTAATGAATGAATATAATATCCAAATTTCACTTTTAGAATGGAATTACTGAAATAAATCAACTTTTTGATGATATTCTAATTATATGACCAGCACCTGTACAAGAACTACAACTGACTTCAGCCACAGTCTTAGATGAAATCAACTGAAAATAAAAGAAGACATTAAATCTCTGAAGATCTCAGCAGAGATTAAACAACTCCACAAACAGCATTACCAGCTTCACTTATTACTAACCAGACTGACTTTATTTAATTTCCGTTGTAATGAAATCAAGTTGTATTTTACAATATTTACAATTGTATTTTACAATAGCTGCCGTCACCATGATGGTGGTTAGTGTTTGCTTTAGTTGGGCTCTTGACCCTCATTTTCTCTGATTGTTGTAACTGTGTGTTTATAAAGCACATTTGTTGTGGCAAAAAAAGCCAAGAGAAAATTAGATCAGGTGATGTTGGCTGTTTATTGATGATGATGACATCATCATGTAATTGTCTGATTCCCTGATCTTATTCAGTGTCTAATGTTTTGATTATATAGTGCTTGTGTTTTTAATATTGTTTTATTCATAATAGAAGTCATTTGATTCTACAGCATGAGATGTAGCAATGTTGTTTACCAAATAATAAACTTTGCTTTTAAAGAATATTTAGTGCACAAAAACCTTTCATCTATGGCATTTCTTAGACACACACAGACATCAAGAAACAGCATATGAATCTCAACAATGTTGACAATCAAACAAAATATCCAGATAATCTGTTTATCAGATATTAATGCCGCAATGCATGCTGGGAGATATCGGTGAGTTTTGATTGGTGGTACACAGCATGCACTGCAGCATGAAGCAATTCATTGATTGTCACAATTGTTGAATCTGGTCTTCATGCAGAAGCTCAAGACTAACATTCTTCAATTCTAGCAAATAAAATTCTAGCAAATAAAATCCTTTTCATTATTTGTTTAACACTGTTGGATCTCATACTGTCTAGTCACATAAATACTATAATGAATAAAACAAAAAAAAACACATTACCCTAATAATAAAAATAGTAAGACACTAAGATAATTGATTCAGGCCACAACACGATGATTACATCATCATCAATAAACAGCCAACATCACCTGATCTAATTTTCTCTTGGCTTTTTTTATCTTGCCATAGTAAATGTGTTTTATAAACAATTACTTACAACAGCCAGAGAAAATGTAATATTTAATGAGTCATGGGTCAAGAGCCCAACTAAAGCAAACACTAACCACCATCATGGTGACTTAAAATACAACTATTTATTTAATTAAAACGGAAATTAAATAAAGTAAATCTGGTTAATAATAAGTGAAGCTGGTAATGCTGTTTGTGGAGTTGTTTAATCCTCCTCTGCTGAGATCTTCAGAGATTTAATGTCTTCTTTTCTCTTCAGTTGATTTCATCTAAGGCTGTGGCTGAAGTCAGTTGTAGTTTTTTTGCACAGGTCCCAACAAGAAAATTATGCAATGGTCACAAACTAAAACACAAATCAAAAAAGGCACCAAGTGAGCACAGTGGCAGTTGATACATGCATGGCTGTTGCTGAAGAGGTAAAAGGAAAGTTACAAAATGTAGAAAAATCAGTTAATAATGTCTAAGAATCTATTAACAATTTCTTATAGGTAATACATTTTTATAGCTGTGTGTATGTATGTGAATATATATATATATATATATAATCATTGCTTTAACATAGTTCTAAAATTTCATATTAATTTGCTGACATCACAACAATGGTCAGCTGTGATGCACACTAACCAGCCACATACCTTTGCTAATTGCTAACTGTGATTGGAAGCTTCTACTGCTACTTAGA
The DNA here is from genome assembly GCA_026230005.1 of Gila orcuttii. Classification (NCBI taxonomy): domain Eukaryota; kingdom Metazoa; phylum Chordata; class Actinopteri; order Cypriniformes; family Leuciscidae; genus Gila; species Gila orcuttii. Next base: position 43,832,571 of record JAPDVR010000002.1, on the reverse strand, counting down.
AATATATAAAAGGCGTACATAGAATTCCAGGCTTACCATTACAAAAAACAGTTGTCCATAAAAAGACAAATGAAATCAATGATGAACAATGGCAAGATCTAAAAGAGGTAAGGGAGCATTGAGGAAAGACTTGTGGGAAGCTGCTGGAGGAACAGAGGAGATAAAAAAAATTAATAGCTGAAAATATAGTAAATGAAGACACTACTCAGAAGTCCCCTTTCTGGCACACACTATCCAAACAAATATTTGGAAAAGATACTCCAAAAAATAGGCAATGGCTTTTTATTATATGGAGATACAACAGGAGGAATATTAGAACTATATTACAACAAAAAGATATAAAAGAATCTGAATGTCAGCCAACAATGCCATTAAAGATATACATATACATTACCAAACAGTTAACTGGAGCCATTGACTTCCATAGTATTTTTTTTTTCTAAGTCAATGGCTCCAGTTAACTGTTTGGTTACTGACATTCTTCAAAATATCTTCCTTTGTGTTCAGCAGAAGAAAGAAATTCATACAGGATTGAAACAACTTGAGGGTGAGTATACGATGACAGAATTTTCATTTTAAAGTGAACTATCCCGTTAACTTTAAAGCACAAGTGTCTTTAATGAGTGTAGGCCTACTCAATGTTATTTATCTTATATGAAAACTCCTTAACTTTGTTTGTTATAGAATATTCATGAGGTGTCATCTATAATTTACTCCAATCTAAAATATGTTTCTTGAACAGAAAGTTCAATGTATTTGTAACAGCAAGAATATATTTTGTTTGGACAATGGAGCATAAGCAATTATTACATCCATAACTTAATTATTATTTTTTTTATCCAGCCTAAATTGGGAAGTAGCACTTCAAGTGTCTCTAAAGTTCTCTGGGAATTGCATACAATTAAATATTGGCTAAACATTTTTAAGTTCTATAAAACTAAAGATAACATCATCTTTGATCAATTCCTCAACCAAAATTCCCAAACCAATTGTCATTAAAAAGACAATCCTCCTTGAGGAGGAAGAAATTATTTTTGTACAAAGTAAAACCCATTTATGAGTGTACAAGTGTAATTGATATGTTATTAACATCAAAATTGCATTTTAGTAAAAACTCTGGTGCCTTTTGAAATATAGCATTTGGTTTTACAGTTATAAGACTGTAACTACTTATTTCACTGTATAACGGTGATATTACAAAATCCCAAGACCAAGTTCACAATTGTTATTATATTAAAAAAACAGGATGGACATTAAATCAAACTTTTGATTGTTTAACTTTTGTATGTTTTCTCCAATAAAGGGATGTCATGAGCTAACTGTGTGCACTTAATTTATTTTTCCTCTATGAAAAACATCACAAAACATGTATTTCTTAATGTGAATGGTCATTACTTGTGAAATCAACCAAATAAATAATGGACTAATTTGACAGCTTTGTCAAATTCCTCTTTTAATATCAATTAGAAAAATAAAAAACTGTAGAAATCTGTACCTGTAAAAATGTTCCAAGGGTTAGCGAATAAATTCCAGGTGGTGTGACATCATCAGGTCACATGACCAGAAAGTTATATAGATTTGCATATTTCAAAAATTCATTAAAAATAGACGAAATGACATTTTCTAAATCAAAGTCGTGTATGATGTGTTTCAGGGGTTAGCGAATAAATTCCAGGTGGTGTGACATCATCAGGTCACGTGACCAGGAAGTTATATAGATTTGAGTATTTCAAAAATTCATTAAAAATAGACGAAATTACGTTTTCTAAATCCAAGTCGTGTATGATGTGTTCCAAGGGTTAGCGAATGAATTCCAGGTGGTGTGACATCATCAGGTCACATGACCAGGAAGTTATTTAGATTTGTGTATTTCAAAAATTCATTTTCAAAAATAGACAAAATGACGTTTTCTAAATCCAAGTCGTGTATGATGTGTTCCAAGGGTTAGCGAATGAATTCCAGGTGGTGTGACATCATCAGGTCACATGACCAGGAAGTTATTTAGATTTGCGTGTTTCAAAAATTCATTAAACATAGATGAAATTATGTTTTTCTAATCCAAGTCGTGTATGATGTGTTCCAGGGGTTAGCAAATAAATTCCAGGTCGTGTGACATCATCAGGTCACATGACCCGGAAGTTATTTAGATTTGTGTATTTCAAAAATTCATTAAAAATAGATGAAATTATGTTTTTCTAATCCAACTCGTGTATGATGTGTTCCATGGGTTAGCAAATAAATTCCAGGTGGTGTGACATCATCAGGTCATATGACCAGGAAGTTATATAGATTTGTATATGATTGATTTAATTTAAAACATTCATTTTAATTACATGTATAACATATATTTAAATCATATAAAAGTTACAAATTGGCTTTATCTAGTTTTAATCTATTTACTTACATCAACTACATATGTAAAAGGATCACGTTTTTAATGTTTTTGTGGAATAATGCACTTACTTATCCAACTTTGTTGTCGATTTGGCACTTTTGAGACACTCCCTAACTTGAAGTGCCCAAGTGGGGAGCGTTTTGAGGACTTTTTCACTTCCAATTCTTAAAACAATTACATCATCGCATAATATTAAAATTCACTTGTGACATTATGCTTTACAAGGTGACCTAGACGAGATGCAGCATCATCCGCGACTATTAAGCCATTACATATCAATTAATGCTGCAGAAAAGATCGAATGTCTAATGAATGTCCAACATAAAACCTACTTAACCGCACCACGAATGGCATCCCGTGTCTCCATATCCGCGTTCGTTTTCGATTTCCCTAACCTAAAATACAATCTTCAACTCTGCGCTTAGCATCTACGTCACGGCTCTCAGCCCGCCCTCTGTTCGTTGATTGGCCGGCTGTTTTCAGGCCGGAGGAAAACTGAGAGATAGGTCGCTATCTCAGACTGAGTACAGAAGCAAACTGAAATTGAGCGGAAATACGAAGTCTGACGTAGTCAGGCTACCATGACCCACCTGCAATTTATGGAATGGTATGTTTTATTACTTGGCCCACCCGACCAGTGGATTAACCCGCAGCATCACAGATATAACCGCGATCCATCATGTATCTCTAGTTCCTACAGAGTATGGAAAAGTATGGAATTTAATTTGATTTATTTCCAGGTCTGGAAAAGTATGGAGAAAAAAAGAAAAGAGTATGGAAAAATATTTGCTTGTACAGACTATTTCCCCTATTCAGATTTCTGAAATATAAGTTAAAATTAATCAGTTCTAAAAAATAAATTTTGCCAGACAAGCAGAGTGATTTCATGGCAAGGCCCATATGACGAAGCTCTGATGAGCCTCAGCAAAACAGCTCTCCAAAATGAGAGTAGACGTAGTTTATTCTAATGCCTAACCATGCGGAGCTCTAGAAAGTAGAGGTCTCAGCTAGGATAATGCTCAACAAAACAAGAGGAGACCTAGCAACATTCTCTGTCTGGGAGGTTAACTTAGAACCAATCCACTTGATATAAGGTAACAGTCTAACAGACCGTATGATGCATTCTATTTACCGAATAAGTTTGTCAGGGAGGCTCGGTGAGAGTCATACAACTCCACTAGTAATTTTAAAGGGGTGGTTGATTATGATTTCACTTTTCTAATGTTAGTTAGTGTGTAATGTTGCTGTTTGAGCATAAACAACATATGCAAATGTACAAGGCTCAAAGTTCAAAGCAAAGGGAGATTTTTTTTTTTTTTTTTTTAAAGAAATTGCTTTTTTAGGACTACAACAAACGGCTGGTAGGGACTACACAAGCTTCCTCCCGGGTTAGTGATATCACCAACCCTAAAATGTACATAACATGTACAATATGCTAATCAATGTGTGACGATCGGCAGCTGTAGTGCCCTCGAGAGCCTCTGGAGGACACTCTCTCTTTATGTTATGTTTCATTATGGACTCATTATGTTTATTATGTTCAGGTGTGTTTTATTAAGCTGATTAAGTTTTCCTGTCTTAAGCCTGTGTTTTCCCTGTGTTCAGTGCGAAGTATTGTATAGCGTAAGCGTACCATTCCCGAGCATTATTCTCTGATTCTAGTTCTTTGTGTTTCCCTGGACTTTTGACCTTAGCCTGTTATCTGGACTCTGTTTATGAACCTGTGCTGCCTGCCTCGACTTTTGCCTGTTTGACTTCGATTCTGATGTTCCCTTTCAATAAAGTTCTGCAAATGGATCCGACCACCTCTGTCCGTACGTTACAGAATACTTCGCCTAACGTGGATCCAGCAGACTTTCAGCATCTATCCACCGTGGTCAAGACCCGAGCTTCCATGCTAGCCTCTCATCGTTCTCAGCTGGCGAGACTAACTTCTCTCCTCGAGGAACTAGCAAGCTCCGTGCAAACCTGGTCTACGCAGAGCTCAAGCACAGCAGCTAATCAAGCCCAAACTGCCGCTGCACCTGTTCCACTGCAACCCAGTGTGAGTACCACATCTAACTATCCCAGTCTGTCATTTCCTGAGAAGTTTGATGGCTCACCTGTGGCGTGTGAGGGATTCATTCAGCAGTGCAGTTTGTATATGAATCATCAGCCCAAGTTTTACACCTCGGATGACGACCGTGTTTCCTTTATCTGCTCACTGTTCACTGGAAAGGCTTTGGAGTGGGCAGGTACGTTCTGGGAACAAGGGCGAATTTCGTTCCCTTCTTATGACGTCTTTATCGCCCTATTCAGAGAGGCTTTTGAACTCCCCGCAGGAGAGGAGGATCCTGAGGAACTGCTCTTGTCCCTGCGTCGGGGAGGTTCGTATGCAGCGGATTTCTCTCGCTCATTCCGCATGCCGCTAAAGCCTCATCTCGCCAAACTGTTCGATCCTCCCTTGATGACCGTCAGAGGGGCTTTCAAGTATTCCGTTTCTGCCAACCCCACTCATCGTGTCGGACCCCTCAAAGCCCGTTTTCCGCGCTGGCCCTGTTGAACTTGCTAATTCAGAGATAGCGGAGGTTTCGCCGGCCGAACTGGAGTTTGAGCGCGTGCCAGCCGACTCGAAAGAATCAAGTACCGAGTCGAGTGCATTAAGCGAGTCAAGTGAATCTAGCCCTGAGTCAAGTGGATCTAGCCCTCAGTCAAGTGAGTCAAGTGCCGAGCCGAGTGAGTCAAGTGAGTCATGTGCTGAGTCAAGTGAGTCAAGTGCTGAATCAAGTCCCGAGTCAAGTGTTGAATCAAGTGAGTCATGTGCCGAGTTGAGTGAATCTAGTGAGTCAAGTGCCGAGTCGAGTGAATCAAGTGAGTCTACCGAGTCAAGTGAGTCTACCGAGTCAAGTGAGTCTAGTGAATCTAGCCAAGTGAGTGAATCTAGCCCAGTGACGCGCCGTCGCAGAAGGAAGAGAAGGAGGACTCTTTTGGCTAGTCAGGCTCCGGAGGGCGTTCCCAGGCGCCTCGCCCTGCCGGTCCCGCCTCTGCGTCTTGCCCTGCCTGCCCCGCCTCTGCGCCTCGCCCTGCCGGCTCCGCCTCTGCGCCTCGCCTTACCTGCGCCTCTCAAGCTTCGGGAGCCTTTTCCATTGGCGGTGTCCAGCCCGGAGGCTTTAGCTTTAAATTTCCCCAAGAACTTTTTTTTTGGGGGGGGGGGGGCAGTAGGTACCCTAAGAGGGCCATGGAAGTGGCATCCTGTCTCTTATGCTCCAGCCTGTCTTCCTGCCAAGCATGCTCCGCCCTGGCTACTTGCGGAGCATGTCTCCCTGTGGTCTCGTGCCTGGCTCTGGTCTCCAGGCCCCCTGCCTCTCCACGGGCCTGGCCCTTCATCCCAGCCCCCGTTGACCTCCCTCCGGAGCTCTTAGGAGCGTCTGGAAGCCGCTCCTTAGAGGGGGGGTTATGTGACGATCGGCAGCTGTAGTGCCCTCGAGAGCCTCTGGAGGACACTCTCTCTTTATGTTATGTTTCATTATGGACTCATTATGTTTATTATGTTCAGGTGTCTTTTATTAAGCTGATTACGTTTTCCTGTCTTAAGCCCGTGTTTTCCCTGTGTTCAGTGCGAAGTATTGTATAGCGTAAGCGTACCATTCCCGAGCATTATTCTCTGATTCTAGTTCTTTGTGTTTCCCTGGACTTTTGACCTTAGCCTGTTATCTGGACTCTGTTTATGAACCTGTGCTGCCTGCCTCGACTTTTGCCTGTTTGACTTCGATTCTGATGTTCCCTTTCAATAAAGTTCTGCAAATGGATCCGACCGCCTCTGTCCGTACGTTACACAATGACTAGAAGATAAATACACATAAGCTACATAAATTCATCAGCTAACCATTCAGAAATGTCCTGTTGCATTCTACATGTTGTCACTTCTTCTTAAGTCTCTTCATCATTGTCTAACTCCAGTTTAAACATAAAAGGCTAAAAGTTTTTGAAATTTTTATGGCTGTAATGTCCCAGTCGATTAGTCGATTAATTGGTCAATACATTCTGGTTCGACTAAAATTCTGATTGGTCGATTTTTTGCGCGTTCATTTCATCAGTTTTGCCGCGTTCATTTCATCAGCTTTGCCGCGCTCATTTCATCAGGGGGAAAGCACTAACTGCTAATGGGGGTGTTTTCAGAGTACCCCTGTTTCACAGGTAACAGTCTGTCTTCAGAACACCCCCTTGTTTTCACTTTTTTTGGATTAGCCCAACCCACTGGAGAAGAGAGACAGATAAGTAGGCTGTAGAAGGTTTGATGCTGAATATTATTTATTTAATTGTGAGAGCGTTTAATAGTCAGTCTTCTTCTAACATGTCAACAACAAAGACATCGACAATTTGGCAGGATTTTGTTAAAATTGATAACTGGAAAAAGGTCGAATGCAAAGTTTGCAAGCAACAGTTTGCCTTCCACAGCTCGACGACAAACATGACATATCATCTAAAAGCGGTAAGCTAACTTGTCTGCGTTAGGTTGCCCTGTCTGTTTTGAGTAGGCTATTATGAACATATCGGAATTGGCGTATCAGTTATGCACTTTATTTCGTTTCTGCTCTTGATCTGGTTTGTTTAATAAATATTCTTTTTTTATTAAAGTGGACGTGCCTTTTGTGTTTATTAAGAGTAAAAGCTTTAAGTTAATAGTCTATTCGTGTCTCAGCCACGAAGCTGAGCTCTGTGCGAGGACATGCACAGAGCAGCTGAGATGATGAACTGAATGACAGTTATAACTTATTATTATAACATATGACAAAAAGGATTGTCTAAATTATGTTGCATATTCCTCAACAGTTCTTGTGATATCACTAGTTGACAACATAGTACTATTTTCGGAAATCATAGGCTATGATATTGCGCAGGTGCACGTGATGCAACGCTGTCAGAGCCGACAGACTCGTGTGTCAGACTCATTTCAGTGCAAAATAATTAGGTCAAAAATGATTTAATATACTGCAAATAGCCTACTAGTTTTTTATGTTTATTTATAATCCATTTAGGCGGACAACAAGGCTACCAAGTACTGCACACAGTGCGCAGCTAATTAATTTAACGTTTTTTTTTTCTAAAATTTCAGGACTTCAGTCGACCAAGATTTTCTTTGATTGAGTACAGCCCTAGAAATTTTCAGTGCATGTCTGTGTGAGGTAAAAGTACACACGCTGTTGTAGCTCCGCCCTCTGTGCCGGGAGGAGCAGCTCATTTGCATTTAAAGGGACAGACACAAAAACGATGCATTTTTCCTCACCCTCAAAAAGTACAAATTTTAACTAATGTGAGCTAAAACTTCACACTCTGGGGACATCAAAGACTTATTTTATATCTTGTGAAAAGGGCATTATACCACCCCTTTAAAGCATTTCGTCTAGGAAGCTCGTAAGCCAGCAGCTTGACAGAGTCTCAAATAATAATAATAATAATAAAAAAAACTCTAAAAACGAGGGGAGTACTAGGAATGTTAAATCAAAATAACTTATCAAGGAGGCCCTCAGAAATGCCGAAATGCTCACTTGATTTTACAAGGAACCGAGCTCTTAGGAAGCAAGTACTCAGTATAACTACCCTTCGTATGAGGGGAGTACCAATAATGCTCACCTATGATCATGTTTGTGAAGGCTAGTTTTATACAGAAATCCATTCACTTGATAATAGAGCACTTAGGGAGGGCTGTGATGACCCTCTGAGGGGAGTACTACCAACGCTCGATCACCTAAAGAGGCTTCGCAAAAAGCCTGTTCAACTCAACTTTGTTATTATCAAGGTTTGTCAGGGAGGCCTACAGAGGGCCTTCCAACCTGACAAAAACCATAATATCCATAATTTAACATTAAGGAAGCTCAACAAGAGAGGAGAGAGGAAGAATGAGGGCAGATGTTATCGCCCTCAAAAGGAAGAAGAGTAGGTATTATTTACCCTCATCATCTCTAGAATGCCACGAGCATCTAGATTGAATTACTTCACTGAGATCATGCTTCTTCTTTGGCCATGACCACAAGACGGGCCAGGTCCCCTCAGTATGGTTTTAAATAGTGCTGCTCGATTAATCATATTGCAATCGCGATGTCAAGCCTATGCGATTATATGATGCAAAATGCCACAATTTTATGAAATAAATAAAGGCATGTGTAGACATGACAACCCATTCTCTCTGAGAGTTGTTTGCCCATTTTCTACAATGCTAATAAAGACCACCAGTTAATTTCTTTTTAGGCAGTGGCATGTGTGGCGCGTTTGGTCACGTCATTACTTTTTCCGGTGTGTAGCGAGGAGAACGTACTCGGTTACGTACGTAACATTGGTTCTCTCTAGAAGAGGGAACGAGTATTGCGTAAGTTGCTTACGCTACGGGTAAAGTCATCTTTTCTCGAGATATTGAAGCCAAAAATTATCCTTAATATTGTATTTCTTGTCAACGCAGCGGAGCAGCTAGCAGACCTAGAGCAAGCTATCTAGCGTGCTCATTGGCTGCTCTGCGGCAACTGCAGCAGCCTACCACTGAACCTGGCTTGACGTCACGCCCAATGAGAGGCGGGCTCTACGCGTCACAGCCCGCCAGAATGGGGGTGGCTTAGCGTATATAAGTCAGGCTCAGGGGCTGCAACTCGGGTTTTCATCGACTGAAGCGAAAAATGCTCGTGGCGCCAGCACGGCAGGTTACGCAATACTCGTTCCCTCTTCTAGAGAGAACCGAGGTTACGTACGTAACGGAGTACGTCCTCTTACGAGAGGTTCTCTCGTATTGCGTAAGTTGCTTACGCTACGGGAACCCATTGTCAACGCCGTGCGCGCCAGCATTCACTTCATGAGTCCCAGGGAGTCCCGGGGAACATAGATAAGTGGGAATCAGGCGGCCAGCAATGCAGGCCAGCACATGTTCATAAGCACCCATAGGGAATACAGAGCGGCGCTGCCGGTCTATATAAAGCATATCAACCCATATAGTGCAGCTCAACCAGGAGAGCTAAGTCACGTGAGAGTAGTCTGCGCACGATCAGATCTGGGCAGAACATACATCCCACTCATACTGACAGAAGTCTAGCCTGCAAGGTGGGAACTTCCAGGTTATAAAACCTAACAAATGTGGACGGGGAGGCCCAGCCCGCCGCCTCACAAATGTCATGAATGGAAATCCCGCTGGACCAAGCCCACGACGAGGCCACGCCTCTAGTGGAATGAGCCCTAATGCCTAAAGAACATTGCAGACCTTTAGACACATAAGCATTCGCTATAGCGTCCACTATCCATCTGGATAGGCTCTGTTTCAAGGCGGCGAGACCCTAGGTGCGCCCACCAAACAAAACCGAGCGCCTGAAGGGGGCGGAGCGCGTAATGTAAGCCCTCAGCACCCTAACAGGGCAGAAGAGACTAACATCGCTCTCATTATCGGATGCAGGCAGAGCCGATAGAGAAATGACCTGCGCTCTGAAGGGAGTGCCCAACACCTTAGGGACATAGCCATGTCTCGGTTTGAGGATGACTTTAGAGTCTCAAGACACGCCGCGCTAATGGATAGAGCATGTAAATCGCCCACGCGTAACTGATGACAGAGCTGTCAGAAAAAGTGAGAGGTACTTCGAGTGAGAGGTACTTTAAGTCCACGGAGTCTAGCGGTTCGAAGGGGTATGCTTTCAGGGCCTCTAGGACCAAAGAAAGATCCCATATAGGAACCGACGGGGGTCATAGGGGGTTCATCCTTCTGGCTCCCCGAAGGAAGCGGATGACCAGCTCGTTCCTTCGCAATGACTGGCCGTGCGTTGATTCAGCGAATGCTGCAACGGCCACCACATAAACTTTAAGCGTGGAGGGGGACCTGCCCCTGTCCAACAGCTCTTGAAGGAAACTAAGCAACCATGATACCCCACATGTCCGTGGGTCCAGATTTCTATCGGCACACCATTTGGAGAACACAGACCATTTAGACGCGTAGAGGGAGCTCTGGATTGCGTGATCGTGTTCATCACTCCTTCTGGCAAGACAACGGGTATCCGTTGATTAACCATACGTGCAGAGACCAGCGCTCTGGATGGGGATGCCAGATTGAGCCGCGGGCTTGAGAGAGGAGATCTCTCCTCACCGGAATCGGCCAAGGGGCTGTGTGTGACAGCCGCGTCAGCTCTGGGAACCAGATTTGGTTCTCCCATCGCGGGGCTACGAGGAGCACCGAGTGGCGCGTTTCCCTGATCATCTTGATTACCTGTGGTAACAGAGAGACCGGAGGGAAAGCATAGAGTGGGAGGCTGGGCCAGATTTGGGCCAGCGCATTCTCGTTCTTTGAAAAGAATATTGGGCAGTGAGCGTTGTCTTTTGAAGCAAACAGGTCGACTTCCGCTTTGCCAAAAAGGCGCCACAGTAACTGGACTGTTTGGGGGTGCAGGGACCATTCCCCTGGGGGAACGTTGTTCCTGGACAGTTTGTCTGGCCCGTCGTTCAGATGGCCTGGCACATGCGCGGCTTTCAGCGAGCGCAGAAAGTGCTGGGACCATACGAGGAGGCGTTCCGTCAGATCACAGAGGTTCCTGGATCTGACACCGTCCTGACGGTTCACGTATGACACCACAGACATGTTGTCCGATCGGACTAGAACGTGGTGGTCTCGTATGAGCGGGAGAAAGTGCCTCAGCGCGTTCTCGACCGCTATCATCTCCAGACAGTTTATGTGAAGGCATTTCTCTCGGTCTGACCACAGGCCAAAGACCGGTCTGCCCTCGAAGAGAGCGCCCCAACCTAGGTTGGAGGCGTCCGTCGAGATGACCTTTCAGTACGAGACTGCTCGCATCGTCACCCCCCGCTGGTACCAGTCGGCCGCTAACCAGGGCTGCAGAGCTGAAACGTAGCTCTGAGTCACTCCGATTCATCTGCAGCCGAAAGCCCAAGCTCAGTGAGGCACTCGAGGATTCAACCAGCGTTGTAGCGGGCGCATGCACAGTAGGCCCAGCTGAAGCACTGCTGCAGCTGAGGCCATACAGCCCAGCATTCTCTGGAATGTTTTCAGAGAAGCGACGCTGCCCTTCTGGAAAGACGCGGCCAGGTGTCGAACACGGCGCGCGCGCTGTGTCGATAAACGGGCCGTCATAGTCACAGAGTCCAGTTCTATTCCCAGAAAGGAAACTGACTGACTGGGCAGTAATGAGCTCTTGGTCCAGTTGACCGTGAGACCCAGGCCTTCCAGATGACTGAGGAACACTGTTCTGTGAGATAAAAGTTCTATCTCTGACTATGCCAGAATCAGCCAATCGTCCAAATAGTTCAGAATCCGCATGCCCTGGTTTCTCAGGGGAGCGAGAGCCGCGTCCGTGCACTTCGTAAATGTACGGGGTGCTAAAGACGGGCCGAACGGGAGGACGGTGTACTGATATACCTGGCCGTCGAAGGCGAATCTCAAGAATGGCCTGTGACGGGGTATTATATGAATCTGAAAGTAAGCATCTTTCAGATCGAGAGATATAAACCAGTCCCTCGGGCGAATTTGCGCGAGGATTTGTCTGGTCGTGAGCATTTTGAACGGTCTTCTCATGAGAGCTTTGTTCAAATATCTCAGATCTAAGATAGGTCTTAGAGCTCCGTCCTTCTTGGGTACGAGAAAATAGCGGCTGTAAAAGCCTGACTCGCTCAGAGAAGGAGGTACTGGTTCTATAGCCCCTTTGCACAGCAGTTTGGCCATTTCTGCGCGGAGTAGATGCGCTACTTCCGCTTTCACTTTCGTCTCGGTCCGTGTTCGAAAGCGAGGGGGACGGCGAGCAAACTGTAGTGAATAGCCCTGTCTTATTGTGCTTAGCACCCATTCTGATATCCCTGGAATTGCTTCCCATGTTTTTTCATGTATAGCTAGGGGCAGAATGGCCTCCAAATTCCGATCTCCGCACTTCGGGGGCTCGGGAAACTGAACCGGAAGTATTGGCGCGGCGCGCGCGCCCTCGGTGCTCGAATACGGCGGCTCGCTGACAGTGGTAGCTGGCTGTTTCATATGTGACGTCCCGATTGCTTTGAATGGGGAACGTTTTGTGATAGCTTGTGATACGCGAGCGGCGCCCGGGGCAAAAAGTTTGTTAGTAAGCGTGAGCGCTCGTGAGCGGGCACGTAACTTCCATTCATATGTGACGTCCTGATTGCTTTGAATGGGGAACGTTTTGTGATCACTTTGTGATGCGCGAGCGGCGCCTGGGCCGAGGTGTTTGTTAGTAAGCGTGAGCGCTCGTGAGCGGGCACATAACTTACATTCATAACCTGACCGATATGAGGCTGCTTTGGCCGTGCAACAGAGCGGGCAGAGAGTAGGGGTCGGCACGTGGTTGTGGGCACGTTTCCTACATCTAACACTCGAGGGGCATTCGCCAGCTTTAAGAGAGTGGGCTCTGTGAGAGCGAGAGACACGGGTATAGTGCTTGTGTGTAGGGGTGAACACTGAGATGTGGGCACCTTTTCTACACTTATGACACCATCGGCCTGAGCCGGATAACCAGACATTATAGCCTTCTTTGTGATGCGCGAGCAGCGCCGGGCGTTTATTAGTAAGCGTGAGCTCTCGTAAGCGGGCACGTAACTTACATTCATAGCCATGGGCAGAATAGGCTCCGGGTTCCGATCGCCACACTTCGTGGGCTCGGAAAACTGAACCGGAGGTATGGGCGCGGTGCACGCGCCCTTGGTGCTTGAATACGGCGGTTTGCTGACAGCGATGGCTGGCTGTTTCACATGTGACGTCCTGGTTGCTTTGAACGGGGAACGTTTTGAGAAAACTTTGTGATGCGCGAGCAGCGCCGGACGTTTACTAGTAAGCGTGAGCGCTCGTAAGCGGGCACGTAACTTACATTCGTAACCTGACCGATATGAGGCTGTTTTGGCCGTGTGAAAGAGATTAGGCGTGAGCACAGAGTTGTGGACACATTTCCTACATCTAGCACTCGAGCGGCATTTCCCAGCTTTATGAGAGTGGGCTCTGTGAGTGTGAGAGACACGGGGGTATCGTGCTTGCGTGTAGGGGTGAACACTGAGATGTGGGCACATTTTCTACACTTAGAGCACCACGGCGTGAGCCGGATAACCAGACGTTATACTCTTGAGATTTTGCAGGCGAGCGGGTTGCATTACCGGCTCGTTGGCTGCCGAATACACCGCTGCAGTAGCCTTATCTAAGGGGACTGACAGGGCGAGATGTTTCAATGGTGGTCCGGGCGCGGCGGGACTCAACCGTCTTTTGAGAGATTTGTCTGGGTCGCCGTAGCAACGGCGGTTGTGTGCAGGCGAGCGGGTTGCATTACCGGCTCGTTGGCTGCCGAATACACAGGTGCAGTAGCCTTTCTAAGGGGACTGGCGGGGCGAGGTATATCAATGGTGGTCCGGCCGCGGCGGACTCAAGACTCAACCGTCTTTTCCTCCTTGCTGCATCTCCTTCCGCCTCCGGTGTTTGTGAACGGCGCTTCTTCTTGCTCGGTCCAGCTGAGGGCGGAGTGACAGCTTCGGCATTGAACACCTCGAATTGAGCCCGTAGGGTCGACATCAGGAGTTCTTCGCAGTGGAACTCGACGAAGAGCGAAGGCTGCGTGGTCCGGGCCCAGGCAGAGAGCGCAGATCACGTGGCGGTCTCCGGCACGAGCCCCAGGAAGTGTGAGGCATTTTTATAAAAACACCTCGCGCTCTTTTAGGAAGATGTGTGTGTCGCGGCGGCGAACACGCACTGCAAGCAAAAGAGCAAAAGGATACTGTCGCCGGATAGCGTAGCAGGCACAGATGGCTGAAGGCGGCGAAGTCGACCGGCTTCCTCAGACGCTTTCCTCTGCTTACAGTCGCTGGTTTCAACGGCAGCGGCTTCTCTCAGGATCAAGCGATGCAAAGAGCTTCGCTGAAGAGATGAAAATCAGTTGAGCCCCTGAGCCTGACTTATATAAGCTAAGCCACCCCCATTCTGGCGGGCTGTGACGCGTAGAGTCCTCATTGGGCGTGACGTCACGCCAGGCTCAGTGGTAGGCTGCTGCAGTTGCCGCAGAGCAGCCAATGAGCATGCTAGATAGCTTGCTCTAGGTCTGCTTGCTGCTGCACTGCGTTGACAAGAAATACAAAATTAAGGATAATTTTTGGCTTCAATATCTCGAGAAAAGATGACTTTACCCGTAGCGTAAGCAACTTACGCAATACGAGAGAACCTCTCGTAAGAGAACAGGTTAAGATGGATGCCGAGCAGACGGACACTTAACTGGTGGACAGAGAAAATTCTACCTCTGTTATATGGTGATATTTGGGCTATAAGATAACCGACACTGAGCAGAGAGAGCAGGGCTACCAACTCTCACTCATTCAGCGTGAGACTCACGCAATTGACACTTTTCACATGCTCTAACGCCACACATCCATTTTCTCACGCAGAGAAAAAATCGCGAAGCAAAGAGGACATTGACACCGACAGACTAGACAGAGCAGGTTACTTTTGGTTGGAACAAATTCTCAGCTCTCAGATTCTGTCAATTTTATTACGAAATTCAAACAATAGCGTTTTGGCGCTTGTGAATGTGACGAGACCGATCGTGGTCGTGAACCGAACATCTCTTACTCTTAGTTAATAATAAATAAACACGAATGAACAACAGTGTGTTGAAAGATAAAGTACAACTTACCAAAATGTTTATGCCTCATACATAATATCAATCAATTAGTGCTTTTTAACCGCGGAAAGAGGTCAATAAAAACAGCTGGAGAACAATGTCACAACGTTACATTTACCTCAGGAAAGCCATTTGATAGCACGTTAGTTGGCTAGACCAATTATAGAGAGAGGAGTATTTTGCTAAATATGTCCACTATATTAAATATTTATTATATTTTTACTTGTATCATTACAATATTGTAACGTTGTTATTATAGCCTAGCCTAGTAAATACCACATTATATTTAATTTGAGTTGTTATTTTTAACCTTTAAACCAGCTGACAGGGTCTCTGTATGTTTACAGCATTAGGTGAGATATATTTTTTCTTGAGAAAAATTAACATGTATCTACTGTACCTAATATTTATCCGAATGAATCGATATTGAATCAAGATTGGAATCAAATCACAAGATTTGAATTGAAATCGTGAAATTTGTGTCAAGCAATGATAAAAACAGTAGCCTACCAGTAATTGTACCATGTAAACATTGTAACATGTTGTCACTAAACTTAACAAAAATCTGTTTAGTTACCAAATGTTTGGACAATCACAATACACATCCTGATTAAATGTCCCTGTTTACCTGGACAGAATGTTCAAAATATCTTATTTTCATGATTTTTTGTAGAACAATATTTATTGTTCTATTTATTTTATAATACTGTACTCTTAAGACAATAACAAGTTTGCACTCAAAAAAATAACTCCGTTTAATTGAGAGCAGGATTTCCATCCAATAAATATGTGTAGCCCTAACTCATAAAAAACAAATTCATGCATGGTCCAACTCAATTTTGACCAACTTAAGTGAGTTGGTCCAACTCAATTTGATCAAATAGTTTAAATGAAATGGATACATTTATAAAATGAGTTTTATGCTTCTTAAACTTAAATTAAAACATTTAATTGAAAAATCAATTATAAGGAAATCCTTCTTTTGTACCCCATAGAGACAAGAGACAAATCTTGATGAGATGTTTTTATTTAAAACTCAGTAGTTATTTAATGTGAAAGTATTTAATACTTAGAAAAAATATTTAACCAAACAAGCTAGTTGCACCAATGCAAGTACACATTTTAAAGCTTTTTTTTTCCTGTCTGGAAATTTGCTTTTGTGGCACAAACTGCCCAAACTGCCTTGCAGTTTATGGAATTCCAAAGTCAAAGACTTGACTATTAATAACAGTCAAAATAAACTTGACTCTAAAATAAACTTCAGAATCATATCTACATATGCATAATGGCTTGTCTTAAAAGGGATAAATGAAAGTTTTGTCATTTACTCATCCTCAGGTTGTTCCAAACATGTACAAATGTCTTTGTTCTGTTGAACACAAAGGAAGATATGTTAAAGAATATGGAAAATCTGAACAGTTCTGGGCCACCATTGACTTCTATAGTTGGAAGGAAAAAAAAAATCAATGGTGGCCCAGAACTGTTCAGTTTCCCATATTCTTCAACATATCTTCCTTTGTGTCCAACAGAATAAAGACATTTATACAGGTTTGCAACAACCCGAGGATGAGTAAATGAAGAATTTTCATTTTTGGGTGAACTATCCCTAAAGACAAGAACCACTAACTAGAAATACACACAAAAAGTCTGTAAGTAAAAGCATGTAAGATCGTATAAAAAATAAATGTACTTTTTTTTGTGTGTGTGCATAAGTATGTAAATGACTCAATATACAACAATGTATGTGTTCTCAAAAAAGTGCACATCTCATGCAAACAGCTTAATTTTAAGCTACTGGATCTTTGCATTCAGCTTATGTCCATCCAAGTTCAGGGCTCGCAAAATTTCTAAATCGCTGGTAGCACTTCGGGCAGGCACTCTTCAGATTTTGGTAGCCCGAAATGAATTTTACTAGCCCAAATAAAAAGACAATTTTTAATGTAGAAGTAGAAAATTGGTTAGGAGTCAAAACATCAATCAAAAACTTTTTCAAAACACAAATATCAACAAGTGCGCAGCTCCGTTGTTTTCAAGTCTTACAACGCTACATTTTCTGATGGAATAATTCACATATTGAAATGTAGCAATAAATAATAATAATAACAACAACAATACCAGACTTTTTTGAGGCAAGTAAATGGTGCTCTAATTATTTTATGCTGTTTATAGCAGAATATATGATGGTCAAGTCACCTTTATTTATGTAGCGGTTTTTACCATTTGTTTGATCAAAGCAGCTTATACAGTGATAGTGTGTTAGCACATGGATTAAAACATTCTGACACGCAAAGTAAAGCATTCATGTGAAAGTGGAGCTTTAATTTTTATTGTCCATAGGTGTAATTTATGGGTGGGACATGTCCCCACCACTTTTTCTCAGGGTCGATATTGTCCCCCACCACTTTGTGAAACATTTCGAGGCACGGACGTACCTAATACAAATAAATAAAACATCTCAAGTTAACTAGCAGAGCATTCATTTAGTTCGTTATTAAATAAGAGACAATCTAGCGCTAAAATGTTTTGTTTTTGAAATCAAGCTGAGTGCTCGTTGCTGAGCTGAGTGCTCGGCTATCAGTTGCATGGATACAGTGTTCTCTTGTGGCTCGCGCAGTCTTCACTCGGACGCCGTTGCGGAGACTCTATTCATTCCGGTGAAATCACAAAACAAAATCCACACAAACGTGTCCCTGCTTGATATACTGTAATCACTGATGAACATATTCGTTTTGATGAGAAAAAAAAATCTATACGTGTGCGGATTAGAACCCAGAACCTTTGACACGCTTGGCAAAAGTTTTAACCACAAGACCAGTAAGGTACACAAGGAAAATAGCTGATCTATGAATTTATTCACGTGAAAATTCTCGGCACTAACAATATTGGTGAATCTCATTAAAAGACTAATTAAACCCAATGTAACGTTACTATTGAAATTGATTTCTAGGCATCGTAATGTTATTTTTCTTTCTCAAATTGTTATTTGAATTGTTACATATATCTGATTTTGTATTGTATTAGCAACATCCTCACACCCACACACGCCACTGATCATGTGTTTCTCTTAAAACAGGCACAGAGATTCATGAGAAATTGCGCTGCGGATAAATTGGCATGATCAAAAACTTGCGCGGTCATATTTTTCCTTAAAACAACTAGTCAATAATGTGATTAAAGGGAGCAATTTGATTACACTATTTCAGATAGCCCATCGGGCAGGCCGGTTATGCATTTTGGTAGACCGACTGGAAAACACAATAGCCCCGGGACATCGGGCTAGCGATTTTGCGAGCCCTTAAGTTCATTAGGATTTTCTGGATAAACTCGAAGGTGTACTTGAGGTTGTCAGGAAAACTAAGATCAAGTGCATAAATTAGACCGAACAGCATGATGAATGCCAAGATCACGCAGTCTAGGTTGCTCAAAACCTTAATGCCCTCGATCACAACTCCTTTGTCTTCTGTAGAATCTCCTCTTCGGATTGTGTAAATCCCCATGACTGTGTTTGGGATTTCATTTTCTGCATTCTCAGTGGCCTGGACAAAACACAAAACACTTTGGTTAAGCCCCGGTGAATTTGACCCTTTATATTTTAAAAGTAATCAGCAAATTGCATTGCTACTTTTCAGTCTGAAAATTAACATCTTCCTTAACTTCTTGGACTGTTTGATTTGGCATACACAACACTGATAGAATATCAATAATACGCTTTACAATAAGGTTGTAGTACTGTTTACGTTTATGCAGTAGCTTGAGGGCCCTCCTTAGAAATAGCTCTGCCCAGTGGATTAGATGCGCATATAACAGTGGAAAGCTCATCAACTACAGATTCCTCAACTTGAATATTGTGACTTTGGAATAGATCAGATACAACTGCTTTTGTGACGGGCATAGATGCTGTACTTAATAGTGAAGTTCAGAAAGGACCTCATCAACAGCTGACTTTGGAACGTGAACAATATTTTCCAACTTCAATAAAATGCAAGCAACCTTTTCTTTAAAAGACTTTGGCAGGTCTACTCCTCCACTATCATCACCACTTAGAGTTTCAAATTCATAATCTGTATCCACAGACTCTACTGGCCCATCTACAGAATTGTCTGACTGATGCAACTGACCACTTAAACTGACGACAATGGGTTTGAAGTCTATTAATGAATGTGGATTGTGTTTCTGGTATCGGTGGGTATTAAATGTGCTGTAAATATTACTTTCAAATGCACATCCTACAAACATACACTGGACTGTTTCATTATGTCTGACATGTCCATTTATGTGTTGTAAATAATTTCTTTCTGTTGCTAGCTCCTTGCATGAGCACACATGACACTGGAATGTTGTTAATTCTTCTGGCTTTGGAGTTTCCTGTTTAGCATGCCTTTTGTACAGGTGATTAAGAAGCTTACTCCATGTACTAAACGTGCATGGGCAATCTGTGTATGGACATGGGTAGCGAAAACTGCCCCTAAAACACACATAAGTCTGCCTAAAATGCTGCAACAACAAATACCTGCTAGATAGTTTCGATGGACATTCTTTGCACTGCCACATTCACAATCCTAAAAAGAAGAATAAAAAAGTATTATTAGATACCATATTTAACAAATGACACAAGTAAATCAGAATATTTGAATATGACTTACTATAAATAGGAGGTTGCTGTTCACTTGGTAATGTTCATCAAACTTTGAAAGAGAAGATGTTGATTAGGAGGGGGAACCAGTACTCATGAAAATATGCTTTTTGTTTACATGGTTCTATTTTACCCAACTCGTTCACTTAATATGACACACTTTACAATTCTCTCAAGTAATTAAATTGATTTTAAAATTATTTAAACTGTTTACTTGCTACATTTGTCTCAATATTCATCCCGGTCACATGAAAATGCATATCTATAGCACGCGTTGTGTTTTATCGTGCAATTGATACGCAAAAATGACTTTTTACGTGCATATGCACTGTAAACCCCTTGGGTTTTTATTATTTTATGTTATCAAATGATTGAAAATTTTGAATACTTTTAATATTTATTAAGCGATTAACTACTTAACTGTGGTTGTGAATGTTGATGACCAACTTTAAAAAAATATATACATTTTAGATCTGGGTCATGACATCCTTTAGTATTTCAGCCTTCTTCAATGAAGTTTGACTCAAATATGTTAACTGGGTACTATACAGTAAAAAGTACCACACTACGCACAAACAAGCGCCAGTATGTTTTTGTGCATTACTTTGCATGCATTTAGGGAACGGCATAACATAGACTTGAACACAGGGTCCTGGGCAAATTGGTTTAGTGTTTAAATAGCCTATCTCATGTATCACATTAAGAAAATATAAAGTTGGAGAGCAAGACCATTCAACAAATTAATGTGGATATAGAAACACTGTTTTTTCCACAATGTTTCCAAAACTCATTTGTTTGAAAACTCATTCGTCAATTTAGAAAGTTAAAAGTTATTTTAAACATTGTTCCTGGAGATTATAACCACAACATGTATCTGTGTACTGTACATTTTATGTATGTGTGTGTGTGTATATATATGTGTGTGTGTGTGCATATTTAAAAAAAAATTAGAAACTAATGAGAATTCACAGAATACATAGATCGATAATTTCAACAAATGTGCGTTTTATAGCGTTTATCAAATCGCGTTTACTGCAAAAACAGACTACTATCGTCCATTCTGTCACACTTTTTCAGGTGTTCTCCTCGAACCACTGTCACTTGCTTTGATTTACTATGGGCAGCTCAGATGCGATGGGACCGTGTTCCCCTCTATCCCACACACAGACAGCATGCTGTAAATGGGTAGTTTACATGATAAAAGTAATCTTAATATTGACTAGTTGATAAGAAGTAAAAAAAAAAATTAAAACTAGAGGGTTTCTAGTTTCTCGGTAAATCTACTTTTTAAAAGATATACGTTTCCTCTAGTTTTAATAATTTAAACAGGCCTTTGAAGTTTGAAGAAGGGCAAAAACGTACTCGGTTACTATCATAACGCAGTGGGGACGCAATGTAAAACACCGCACCATAAGTAACTGGCTGCAACTGAAGCCCAGGACCCCTGAGCTCACAGCAACAAGCCAGAATTCATATAATATATGTATATACACATATACTGATAAGACCGGACACCGTCGGGTCTAAATCATATATATAGTGATGTCACTAAGCTCGTACCCCAAAATAATATACAGGTCCTTCTCACAAAATTAGCATATTGTGGTATAACTAACTAACTCTAAACACCTGCAAAAGATTCCTGAGGCTTTTAAAAACTATGGGCAAAAGTGTGGCAAAAAACGCTGCACAACGAGAAGAGGTGACACAATCTTCCTGCCCTGAGGAAGATTGTGGAGAAGGACCGATTCCAGACCTTTCGGGGACCTCCATATTATAGAACCTCACAAATGTGGAGGGCGAGGACCAACCGGCTGCCGCACAAATGTCCTGAATAGGAAACCCAGAGGACCATGCCCATGACGAGGCCATACCTCTAGTTGAATGGGCTCTAGTGCCTATAGGGCAAGCCTGACCCACTGAGGCAGATGCCAAAGAGATGGCGTCCATTATCCATCTGGACAGCCTCTGCTTCGTGACTGGAGATCCTTTGGATCGGCCACCGAAGCAGACAAAGAGCTGTCCCGACTATCTATAGGATGCAGAGCGCTCCAAATAGACCTTCAGAGCTCTAACAGGGCAAAGTAGATTAGCCTCCCCATCCTCACCGGAAGGGGGAAGAGCTAATAGTGTAATAACCTGTGCTCTAAACGATGTTGAGAGCACTTTAGGGACCTAGCCATGTCTGGGTTTGAGAGTGACTTTGGAGTCACCTATTCCAAAGTCCAAACATGAGGGGTGCCTGCAGATCTCCCACTCGCTTGATAGATGCCAGTGCCAGCAGGAGAGCAGTCTTTAGCGAAAGTGGTTTAAGATCAACCGACTGAAGCGGCTCAAATGGAAGACCCTTCAGGGCCCCAAGGACTGTGGAGAGGTCCCAAGATGGTACAGAAGGAGGCCTGGTAGGGTTCATCCTCCTGGCCCCCTTAAGGAACCGAATGACCAAGTCATTTCTTCCTAGTGATTGGCCAGCCACTGGAGCATGAATAAGCTGCTATGGCTGTCACATATACTTTGAGCGTGGACGGGGAACGGCCCGCGTCTAACAACTCTTGTAGGAAGGAGACAATCACTGATACCTCACACGACTGAGGTTCAAAGTGTCTACCCGAGCACCAGCCGGAGAACACTGACCATTTCAGGGCATAGAGACGCCTGGTAGACGGAGCTCTAGTCTCAGTAATCGTGTTCATGATCTCCACAGGGAGGTCCCCGGGTACCCGTTGAGGGGCCACTTATGTAGCGCCCATAAGTCGGGACGAGGGTGCCAGATCATCCCTATCGCCTGTGTGAGGAGATCTCTCCTCAGTGGGACAGGCCTTGGGACTTTGTCCCCCATCTGAACCAGCTCTGGAAACCACGGTCTGGACTTCCAGAGGGGGGCCACTAGGAGGACTGGACATCCCAGTTCCCTGACCCGTTTGATGACCTGGGGGATCATGGAAACGGGGGGGAACGCATACAAGGGACGACTGGGCCAGGGATGGGCCTGTTCTTCGAAAAGAACACTGCACAGTGAGTGTTGTATCTCGAGACAAAGATGTCGACCTCGGCCTCGCTGAAAACACTCCATATCAGACGAACCGTCTGAGGGTTTAGAAACCACTCGCCTAGGGAAGTGTTGTCTCGAGAAAGCATATCCGCACCCAGAGTATGGAGTACAGGTAGCCTGACCTGAGACCACCTTGATGATTGATATATGCCACCACCGACATGTTGTTTGTGCAGACTAAGACGTGGTGTCCTTTGAGGTTCGACAGAAATGCTTATTTCCAGACAGTTGATATGTAAGCTCTGCTCCGAGCTCAACCAGAGGCCGGAGACAGGCTTGCCCTCGTGCAGCGCTCCCCAACCTAGGTTGGAAGCGTCTGTGAAAACCACTTTCCTCCTGGAGGCCATGGCCACACCCTCGTGGTACCAGTCCTGAGCCCGCCAGGGAATCAGGGTCTGTAAACAACAGCGATTCACCATAATGCGAATGCACCCCGACTGCCATGCGCGGGCTGGCACTCAGCGTTCGAGCCAGTGCTGAAGCGGGCGCAGATTCTATCGCCCCAGATTTAGTAGTTCGGAGCGAAGCACGTGACATATGTTGCTTCTCACCGAAGTCTCGAGAACTGCCTGAAACTTTGGGGGTCTGCGAGTGAACTGGAGCGTGTAGCCGCGCTTTGGGTTTATAACCCAACTCGACACACTGAGGATGGCTTGCCAGAGCCTTTGTGGCTAGGGTTTGACACATGTTGGGTGATGGGCCGCCTAACCCAGGGGGACCAGATACCCTTATATTGTGATTTGTGCACATACTGTGCACAAGTGTTGGACTGACTCGAGAGGCTTTCGCCCCGGGTGAGGTCAGAGTGACAACTGGTAGGGGGCCACCTAGTGGAAGGGGGCTGGTCGGCCTGTGAGAACAGGACCGGTGACGGAGTTCGGGCAAGAGAAAGCGAGGCACGCGGGGACGTGGGCAGCGAGGTCTCGCTTACATCCATGCCTTCGGGCTGCCGCTGGCTGAGGCGCTTCTTGAGAACTATGTTTGGGAACTATGTTTTCATGTATTTTTTCCCCCACAGCGCTTAATATGGTGATTGTGAAACAATCTTCATGATTTTATGGTGAAATGTCTTACTTTTCATGTTAGGCAGGTCAATTTTGATCAAGAACAATGCACTGTGGCCAATTCAGCGTGAGTGACGCAGCAAAAATACTCAGCGGCGAAACGACCGTTCACAAGCCGCCAATTAATTTTATGACGGGTATATCAATCCAGCTAGCAAGCCAGTTAGCGAAGAACCAATTTGAACAGTTACAGTCAAATTCTGAATCGTTAGACTGGTTTAACACAGAATTTGCACGTTGCGTGAGCAAGCGATCGAAGGGACACTTAGAACAATTCACCTCGCTTAACTTTCAAGCTGTTGCATATTTCACTCAAAATTATGATATACACATTCTCTTACAGTGTGGTCAATTCTTTACTACAAAAACTCAAACAAACTAATACGTACTAATAACGAATACGACGTAGCAGTCCTTGCAGAGGCAGACGAGAAAATGGCGGCCACACACTCTGAGCATGTTCTTCTCTGAGCTTGTCTTGCACACGCACAAATGGCGCGCTCCGAAGCCAAATTAATTTGAGTTAATCAAATTAAAATAAATCTCATAGATGACACTATTTATACATTTTACGTTAGACTTATTAAATATATATACGTAGTATTCCTAATTAAATATATTTAAATAAAGTGAACACAATTTAAATGTCATACCTAAGAAGGGCTTGAATCATTTTTTTGAGTGCAAGAAAAAAAATTATTATGTAAAAAATATTATTTTAATTTGAAAACACTGTGCATTTAGTTGTTGTTGCTAGTTTGAGTTGAGAAATACACATTTCAGCATTATCACTAATCTGTGTGTGCATTTTCCTTGAGAACCTAGCAAGTTGACTCATGAAACCATTTGTTTATTATATCGCAATCGCAATATTGACCTCAATAATCGCAATATGACATTTTCCCCAAATCGTGCAGCCCTAGTTTTAAAGGCTGACACCTTCACCTCCTTTATCGTCCACCACCTTAACGGATGTGCTGAATAGTTCAGAAGGCAAAACCGGTGCATCAAGGAGAAAGCTCTTCTCATTCTCCCCAATGTCAGCCAGGGTCCCCCACAGATGTCTCTCTGTGGCCACCATTTCCATCATCGATCTGCCGATCAAGGCAGGACAAAGCAACATCTGTGGTATGGCGCAACTCAGCCACCGCTTCAGGGGAAAGACCCTGACCTTGGTCCAGGTCCCTCAGCAGATCGGCTTGTTATGCTTGCAGCACAGCCATAGTGTGCAAAGCAGCACTAGCCTGACCCGTTGCCGCGTATGCCCTGCCATTCAAGAGAGATGTTGTTCTAAAGGGCTTAGATGGCAGGGTCGGAGCCTTCAGTGACGATGTTTTCCCCTTGCAAGCATCTCTTCAATGGGAGGCATCGACACATATCCAAGCATTCTAATTCTAAATAATGTCGGTTAACAGATAATGATCGAGCATCCGCTGTCGGTCAGGAAAAAAATGCAAAATGAAAATCCCTTGTTCATGTATTTCAATTGAGCCAACTGAACATTTTGAGATTTGACCTCCAAAATCTTTACAGTGTGTTTGTGATGCAAGAAATGTCAGAGCAACCAAGCAGGTGTTATACTTTATCATCTAACAGGGAACCAAAGTCATTTTGTTTAACAAAATCACTATTCACCATAAAAAGTGGTGACCTGCAATTGTTACCGTAAATTAGGGGTTGCACCACTACTGATTTCTGCTAGTCGATTTCTTATCAAAACAATACTCGAGTTACTCGACTACTCGTGGTTCATGCTACTGTAAATGAAAAGACATGAAATAGTTCTTATCAATAAACATTTATTAATTCATAGCCTAATGCAACAATTACGTAAGTAAACTCTCAAAACATAATTATGACATTACATATTTTAATTTTCATGTAACAGAGTAAAGCCAAATAAATAGCCGTTCTTGCCTTTCATTTCAGACGCAGTGTCCGCTTTTAGGGGGCGTTTACATATCGCGTCTTTTGCGCGCTCAAGTTCCTTATTTCAAATGTAGGCTCGTGACAAGGGCGGTCATAATGGAAGCGACGCGGTCGCGAAGCGCGCTAGTTTTTCCACACGCGCCGATGCATCAGAATGCAAGCGCACCGCAGGTCATGTGACAAAGACCAACCGATCACTTTCTGCCTTTCCGTAACATCATCGAAAGCTTGGCCGAACAGTTGATCATAGCTGTACAGGGTGGATTTTTATTTCTCATCTCCATAAATATATCTAGTAGTAAAGCTAATGCAAGGGCTAGAAATCAATTAATCCTTTGCTGATACTTCTTCGTCATCATGGAGAGCGCAGTTCATGGTTCCATAGCAACAAAAGACGGCATGGGAGCGCAAGCACGTGTGGAAAGGAGACAGTGTCACAGCTGTCCACGTGTTTTTAGACGCAATATGTGAACGGCCCCTTACAGAGAACGGCCCCTTACAAATTACGATATTTTTGTCATCCTTGATGAAATACTTCCACACATCCGATGTGTGGTGTCTGTTGGTGACGTTCGCCATTTTTAATTAATTTTTGGTTAATGCACGCTCGAGTAGTCGATTGTTTCCGACAGCGCCGACTAGTGGTTGAAGTAGTTTATCTCTCGACTACTCGACTAGTCTATGCAAGCCCTACCGTAAATATCTATTTCTGCTTAATATAACCCATAAAATGTAGTTTTGTTGGCATAAATTGATGTATTTAGGTTGGTTCAGTGATGTTAAATAATATTTTTTAATTTTGGAATCAGTTCATTTAGAATGCCACCCTTACCAGAAACTAATGTACTTAAAAGCCTTCTATGTTGAGCTCAAAGTTCAAAATTATGTGTTGATTGTTTCATTTTTAGTTAGTTCAACAAAAGTGCCAAAGTTAAAAGACATTCAGACACACTTTCTGTTCCAGTTGGTGGCACTGACATTGACTCACAATTCACCCTTCGCTGGGAGTTTGATTGACAGGCGATCTGACCAATCATAACGCCGAATCTATTTTGTCCGGCAAACAGACCAGACTGGAGAGTTAGTGGACTTATGTCAGTGGACTTATACTTAGTGTGTATTGACATCTTTCAGTGGTTGAAACAACATACCTTCTGATGTTCAACATGCCTATATGATGTTTATTTAGTGTTGTAATGAGTGGGAATAGATGATCGATTCACATGCTGCTTGAACTGAGCTGCTACAGCGATCTGTCACAGTACTTTAAAGAGCCACAAAATGGTATTTAATTAAGTTGGCTTGTGAGAGCCAACTTACTGAAATCCTACTTAAACTTAAGTTGGCTTGTGAGAGCCAACTTACTGAAATCCTATTTAAACTTATTAAGTTGGCTTGTGAGAGCTTATTATTCTTATTATACTTATTATTAGTGGTGCTTGCAAAGCAACACTATTGTTCTTCTCCATACTTATTATTAGTGGTGCTTGCTGAAAGCAAGGCATCACTATTGTTATTGTGTATACTTATTAGTGTGAATGCTTCAAGCATTCACACTATTGAAATCCACATCTTTATTATTATTCCGTATTCTTCCGTGGTCGCTTTCAACTCCTCTCTACTTTGTGCTACAAAAACCATTCAAGTATCAAAATGTTCAGCTTTTCAATGACTTGTGTGCTATTATTTTCTTTTTTATACCTTTTATAATTTTTAAACTATTAAGCTTTTTGTGCATTTTTTTTAACATTTAAGTGCGGATGAGAGAGACTGTTCAGAGCTAGAGCACGTGATGTCCTCTGCTAGAGTGAGCCAGCTTGAAAACTAATCGTAAAAAATAAGTTTTTAAATCACTGGCCTGGCCACAATTTTAACTCTTCGGGCATGTAATTATACTTGAAACGTAGGTATTTTTGTTGTGGTTCCTCACGTGTGTTTAGTAAATCCCTCGGACTTATAATTTTTTCTCTGTGTCCTTCCAAAGGACAAGAGTGACAGACAATCCTCCATTGGCAGCAATTATAAATTCAGGTCAAACTTTAGTGATCAGAGCATTACGGACCAGTTTTTCAACTTGCCAAAGTGGTCCCTTTTTTCAACTCTATCCACACAAAAAATACATCACATCGTTCACAAAGGCCTTGTCTCGCTCACGGTCAGGTCATTTCGCCGATACAACCTATAGTTTTGTCTCTAGGGAGGTTTGTTCGAGGCCAAGTATCAGCGATTTTGGCCTCTGTCTAAATAAGAAAGCTGATTGCACAGGTGATGTTGATTAGACAAGATCAAAGGGAGACACACATAATTGCTCCTGTGTTCTGATTGGTGGACAGTCACTGAGCTCTTTTCTGAAGGAACTTTAATTACTACAGGTTTTTGTTGCATTTATCCTTCTGCTTCTCCTGTTCTCCCTCCCTCTTCCCTCCTCTTCTCCTCCTTCCATCCTTTACTCCTCCTGTCCTCCTCTTCTCCCCTCCTTTCCTAATCTCTTCTTCTCCTTTCTACTCCTCCTTTTATCCTCTTCTATCTATCTGCCTGTCTAACTATTTGACTTTCTGTGTCCAAATTATCTATCTATCTATCTATCTATCTATCTATCTATCTATCTATCTATCTATCTATCTATCTATCTATCTATCTATCTATCTATCTATCTATCTATCTATCTATCTATCTATCTATCCCTCTGTCTTTCTCTACCTTTCTTTTTTGTTCTCCTTTACTTCTCTACCTCTGTCTCTTTCTCTACCCCTTTATTTATTTACCTCTGTCTACTTCTCTACCTCGCTAATTAAACTTTAGTTTTCTACAAAAAAATTTTTTATCTTTTTTTGCATTTCAGCTTATTAATGCATTTGAATTAAGCTTTTTTTGCATTTTTGCTCTGTTTTGCAGTTGTTTGTGCATCTCAGCTTGTTTAGCAATATTTTGCAGTTGTTTGTGCATTTCATTTAAGCATTTCAAGCATTCACACGCATGTTCCGCAGGAAATGCAATTTTTCTAGTTAGTGGTGTTTGCCAAAGGCAAGGCAACACTAGTGTTATCTTGCAAAAATTATTCCACACAAAGTTTGGCGCGTAACTCGTCCCGCACCGTTTATCACAGACCCCTGAGTGAGGCGTCAAATCGTGCGGCTCATTGAGGAGAGGTGTGCTATGAGTTTTCTAAGCGATCGGGTGTACGATGTTCGCACAGCGGACGAAAAAGCGGCCAAAAAAATCCCATTGACTTAACATTGCGGAATGTTCAGAAATTCAAATCCCAACCGACTTTTTCACACACACAGACACAAAGGGCCTGACACCCCTGCGTTTCTCTCCCTCTCTCTCTCCCTCAGAGGATTTATTTTATCAAGCAGCCAATAATTAATGGCCTAAAATCTTCATAGCCTCACCCTAGCAACCAATTACAGCACCCTAGCAACCGTAGGCCTCGTGCCATACCAAAGGCACTCGTTAATAAAGATTTTAAGAACTCTATAATAACTCTATAGTAACTATCTTTTACTATGTTATAAAAAATACATGCTGACATCACAGACCCCTGAGTGAGGCATCAAATCTATAACTTTTCTAAGAGATCGGGGGTACGGTAATTGCCCCAGGGGCAAAAAAGCGCCCCAAAAAAATCCCATAGACTTAACATTGCAACAAACTTTGACGAGTCATAGCTCAGAAATCAGATTTCACAGAAACGTGTGATTTGCCACATTTGAAGAGGCTGACAGGCTCTGTAAGAACATACCTCACAATGGGGTAAAAGTTGCACCCCTGGGGGGCAGGAGCTGCTCAAATTTGCCCCATTGACTTACTATGGTGTAGGAGTAAAAACTCCATAGTAATCATCTGTTAAAAAATACACGCCGACATCACAGACCCCTGATTGAGGCGTCAAATTGTGCGGATTATTGAGGAGAGGTGTGCTGTGACTTTTCTTACCGATCGGGGGTACGGTGTTTGCCCCAGGGGCAAATCATTGGGTAAAAAAAATTCCATAGACTTAACATTGCCACAAACTTTGACGACTCGTAGCACTGACCAATGATTTCTCAGAAACTTGTAATTTACCACATTTGAAGAGGCTGGCAGGCTCTGTAAGAACATACCTCACAATGGGGTAAAAGTTGCACCCCTGGGGGGCAGGAGCTGCTCAAATTTGCCCCATTGACTTACTATGGTGTAGGACGGCCCATGAAATGGGCCGTCCTACACATTGCATAGGGATTTTGTATTGAACATAGCTCTGGATCACAGTCTCATAGAGACAAGGGGACGGGCTCATTTTTCTCAGATGACCAATCAGTCTCTCAGGATCATTGTGAAGCTATTAAGCCACGCCCTAGCAACCATTTAGAGCACCTTAGCAACAAGTCCCGTAGACTTCCATTGAAAGAGGTCAAAAGAATATCTCCGGATAGAAGTGTCATAGAAACACAAGGGTGGTCTCGTTTGACTCGGGGCAGCACACAGCCAATCATGAATCCCCTCAACACTTCCTAGCCCCTCCCTAGCAACCATTGTCGAGCACCTTAGCAACTAAAATCTATAGAGGGATATCTTCCATTCTGAATGTCACAGAGGCATGGGAGTTGGTTTATATCATTCATACTGACAAGCAACCTTTGGACCTTGATGACTGGCAGCTGCCAAGCCATTCCCTAGCAACCAAACAGAGTACCCTAGCAACCATTTTGCAAGACCTATATCTCTGTATCAGAACATGGTATAGAGATGTGGTTTGGCTCTTTTGACTCATGCTAGCAAACAGGGCTTCCAACATGCTACACATGCTAGCTGTGTGATACCCTAGCAACTGCCTAGCAATGCCCTAGCAACCACCCGGAATACCCTAGCAACCGCCTAGCAACACCATAGCAACCACCCAGAATACCCTAGCAACCGCCTAGCAACCACCCAGAACACCCTAGCAACGCCCTAGCAACCACCCAGAATACCCTAGCAACCACCTAGCAACACCATAGCAACCACCCAGAATACCCTAGCAACCGCCTAGCAACCACCAAGAATAGCCTAGCAACCGCCTAGCAACACCCTAGCAACCACCCTGAATACCCTAGCAACCGCCTAGCAACACCATATCAACCACCCAGAATACCCTAGCAACCGCCTAGCAACGCCCTAGCAACCACCCAGAATACCCTAGCAACCACCTAGCAACACCATAGCAACCACCCAGAATACCCTAGCAACGCCCTAGCAACCACCAAGAATAGCCTAGCAACTGCCTTGCAACACCCTATCAACCACCCAGAATACCCTAGCAACCGCCTAGCAACACCATATCAACCACCCAGAATACCCTAGCAACCGCCTAGCAACCACCCAGAACACTCTAGCAACCGCCTAGCAACGCCCTAGCAACCACCCAGAATACCCTAGCAACCACCTAGCAACATCCTAGCAACCACCCAGAATACCCTAGCAACCGCCTAGCAACCACCCAGAACACCCTAGCAACCGCCTAGCAACGCCCTAGCAACCACCCAGAATACCCTAGCAGCCACCTAGCAACACCATAGCAACCACCCAGAATACCCTAGCAACCGCCTAGCAACGCCCTAGCAACCACCAAGAATAGCCTAGCAACTGCCTAGCAACACCCTAGCAACCACCCAGAATACCCTAGCAATCGCCTAGCAACACCATATAAACCACCCAGAATACCCTAGCAACCGCCTAGCAACCACCCAGAACACTCTAGCAACCGCCTAGCAACGCCCTAGCAACCACCCAGAATACCCTAGCAACCACCTAGCAACATCCTAGCAACCACCCAGAATACCCTAGCAACCGCCTAGCAACCACCCAGAACACCCTAGCAACGCCCTATCAACCACCCAGAATACCCTAGCAACCACCTAGCAATGCCCTAGCAACCACCCAGAATACCCTAGAAACCACCCAAAACACCCTAGCAACCACCTGAACAACATGAATAAGCCATATCTCAGCACCAGAACATCGTACAGACATGTTTGTTGGCTCGTATGCAATCATGTACCACACCCTAGCAACCGAGTGGTGAGTTTTGCCACTGCAAGCACCACTTCACATTTTCTTCTGGAAATGTACATTCTAGTTATTATTATTCTTCTGAGCCTAAAATTTCCAACTCTATCTCTTCCTAGACCTTTAACTCCACATACTCCAAACTCGGCTCAGACACTCAAACTGTTCTGACTCGCGTTGCTATATCTTTTCAAACTAATCGGACTTACGGTTTTCCTAAAAATGACGATCAAACTTTCCACCCAAACCACCCAAAAGGCGTTAGAACACCCTAGCAACACCATAGCAACCACCCAGAACACCCTAGCAACCACCCAAAATACCTTAAAACACCGTAGCAACACCATAGCAACCACCCAGAACACCCTAGCAACTGCCTAGCAACCACCCAGAACACCCTAGCAACTAATAGAAACTGCAAACTACTTTAAAATTTAAACTAATTTAAACTTAAAACTAATTTAAACTATAAACTAATTTAAACTTTAAACTAATTTAAACTTCTAACTACTTTTAACTTTAAACTAATTTAAACTTCAAACTAATTTAAACTTCAAACTACTTTAAACTTCAAACTAATTTACACTTTAAACTAATTTACATATTAAACTAATGTAAACTTCAAACTACTTTAAACTTCTTTAAACTTTCTGGTCCAAACTTTCACAAGCCAACTTAAAGTTTGTCTCGACGAACTTTTTCTAGTTAAGTTGGCTTGTGAGAGCCAACTTACTGAAATCCTATTTAAACTTATTATTAAATTGGCTTGTGAGAGCCAACTTACTGAAATCCTATTTAAACTTATTATTATTAAGTTGGCTTGTGAGAGCCAACTTACTGAAATCCTATTTAAACTTATTAGTGGTGCTTGCCTATGGCAAAGCAACACTATTGTTATCTCACATACTTATTATTCTTATTCTTATTAGTGGTGCTTGCCTATGGCAAAGCAACACTATTGTTATCTCACATACTTATTATTCTTATTCTTATTCTTATTCTTATTCTTATTATTCTTCTGGCCACTTTTTGACGCGCTACTCCTCCCGCAGTTTTTGTCACAGACCCACGAATGAGGTGTCAAAACGTGCGGCCTGTTCGGGAATGGTGTGCTATGACTTTTATAAGGGATCGGGGGTACGATGTTCGCCCCAGGGGCGAAAAACCGGCCGAAAAATCCCATAGACTTAACATTGCGTCAAACTTTGACGAGTCGTAGCTCGGAACGAGGATGTCACAGAAACGTGAAATTTGCCACATTTGAAGAGGCTGACAGGCTCTGTAAGAACATACCACACAATGGGGTAAAAGTTGCACCCCTGTGGGGCAGGAGCTGCCCAAAGTTGCCCCATTGACTTACTATGGTGTAGGACGGCCCATGAAATGGGCCGTCCTACACCATAGAAACCGCTTTTATATTGAACATAACTCTGGATCACAGTGTCGTAGAGACAAAGGGGCGGGCTCATTTTACTCAGACGGCCAATCATTCTCCTTGGATCATTGTGAAGCTATCAAGCCACGCCCTAGCAACCATTTAGAGCTCCTTAGCAACAAGTTCCATAGACTTCCATTGAAAGAGATCGAAGGGATATCTCTGGACTGAATTGTCATAGAAACATGAGGGTGGTCTGGTTTGACTCGGGGCAGCAAACAGCCAATCATGAATCACCTCAACACTTCCTAGCCACGCCCTAGCAACCATTGTCGAGCACCTTAGCAACCAAAATCCAAAGAGGAATATCGTCCATTCTGAATGTCACAGAGGCATGGGAGTTGGTTTATATCATTCATACTGACAAGCAGCCTTTGGAGTTTCATGATTGGCAGCTGCCAAGCCACTCCCTAGCAACCAAACAAGGTACCCTAGCAACCATTTTGCAAGACCTATATCTCTGCATCAAAACGTCGTATAGAGATGGGGGTTGGTTTATACATTCACATTGACTTTGGAGCTTCATGATTGGCAGCTGCCAAGCCACTCCCTAGCAACCAAACAGAGTACCCTAGCAACCGTTTTGCAAGACCAATATCTCTGCATCAGAACATCGTATAGAGATGGGGGTTGGCTCTTTTGACTCATGCTAGCAAACAGGACTTGCTACATGCTAAACATGCTAGCTGTGAATAGCTACATGCTAATATTGATTAGCTAAGTGCTAAATCATGCCATGAACATTATAAAAACTCTATAGTAACCAAATGTGAACACTACCAACCACCTAGTAACACCATAGCAACCATCCAGAATACCATAGCAACCACCTAAAACACCCTAGCAACCGCCTAGCAACACCATAGCAACCACCCAGAATACCCTAGCAACCGCCTAGCAACACCCTAGCAACACCTCAGAACACCCTAGCAACCACCTAGCAACACCCTAGCAACCACCCACAACACCCTAGCAACCACCTAGCAACACCCTAGCAACCACCCAAAACACCCTAGCAACCACCTAGCAACCACCCAGAACACCCTAGCAACCACCTAGCAACCACCTAGCAACCCCCTAGCAACCACCCAGAACACCCTAGCAACCGCCTAGCAACCACCCAGAACACCCTAGCAACCACCCAAAACACCCTAGCAACCACCCAGAACACCCTAGCAACCGCCTAGCAACACCCTAGCAACCAGTAGAATACCCTAGCAACCACCTAGCAACACCATAGCAACCACCCATAACACCCTAGCAACTGCCTAACAACCCCATAGCAACCACCCATAATACCCTAGCAACCGCCTAGCAACACCATAGCAACCCCCCAGAATACCCTAGCAACTTCCTAGCAACACTCTAGCAACCAAATGAATACCCTAGCAACCGCCTAGCAACATCATAGCAACCACCAAGACAACCCTAGCAACCACCTAGCAAACACACAGAACACCCTAGCAACCGCCCAGATTACCCTCATTACTTGAATAAAACACATTAAAATATAGAGACAATATTATATAGATGCATTTTAAAATTAAATGAAATTATATTAATAAGGTCAATTATATAGGTGTATTATTTTTATTATTAAAATATTTAATTTAAGCATTAACATACTAAATAACTCTATAAAAACTCTATAAAAACTCCTTTTAAAAACTCCATAGTAATCATCTGTTAAAAAATACACGCCGACATCACAGACCCCTGATTGAGGCGTCAAATTGTGCGGATTATTGAGGAGAGGTGTGCTGTGACTTTTCTTACCGATCGGGGGTATGGTGTTTGCCCCAGGGGCAAATCATTGGGTAAAAAAAATCCCATAGACTTAACATTGCCACAAATTTGACGACTCGTAGGACTGACCAATGATTTCTCAGAAACTTGTAATTTACCACATTTGAAGAGGCTGGCAGGCTCTGTAAGAACATACCTCACAAAAGGGGTAAAAGTTGCACCCCTGGGGGGCAGGAGCTGCTCAAATTTGCCCCATTGACTTACTATGGTGTAGGACGGCCCATTGCATAGGGATTTTGTATTGAACATAGCTCTGGATCACAGTGTCATAGAGACAAGGGGACGGGCTCATTTTTCTCAGATGACCAATCAGTCTCTCAGGATCATTGTGAAGCTATTAAGCCACGCCCTAGCAACCATTTAGAGCACCTTAGCAACAAGTCCCATAGACTTCCATTGAAAGAGGTCAAAAGAATATCTCCGGATAGAAGTGTCATAGAAACACAAGGGTGGTCTCGTTTGACTCGGGGCAGCACACAGCCAATCATGAATCCCCTCAACACTTCCTAGCCCCTCCCTAGCAACCATTGTCGAGCACCTTAGCAACTAAAATCTATATAGGGATATCTTCCATTCTGAATGTCTCAGAGGCATGGGAGTTGGTTTATATCATTCATACTGACAAGCAACCTTTGGACTTTGATGACTGGCAGCTGCCAAGCCATTCCCTAGCAACCAAACAGAGTACCCTAGCAACCATTTTGCAAGACCTATATCTCTGCATCAGAACATCGTATAGAGATGTGGTTTGGCTCTTTTGACTCATGCTAGCAATCAGGGCTTCCAACATGCTACACATGCTAGCTGTGAATAGCTACATGCTAATAGCGATTAGGTAAGTGCTAAATCATGCCAAGAAAGTGTTAAGAACTTCAATAGTAACCATCTGTGACAAATACCAACCACCTAGTAACACCATAGCAACCACCCAGAATACCTTAGCAACCACCTAGCAACGTCCTAGCAACCACCCAGAATACCCTAGCAACCGCCTAGCAACACCATAGCAACCACCCAGAATACCCTAGCAACCGCCTAGCAACACCATAGCAACCACCCAGAATACCCTAGCAACCGCCTAGCAACGCCCTAGCAACTGCCTATCAACATCCTAGCAACCACCCAGAATACCCTAGCAACGCCCTAGCAACCATCCAAAATACCCTAGCAACCAACCAAACACCCTAGCAACCACCCAGAATACCCTAGCAACCACCCAAAACACCCTAGCAACCACTCCGAACACCTTAGCAGCGCCCTAGCAACCATCTGAACAACATGAATAAGCCATATCTCAGCACCAGAACATAGTACAGACATGTTTGTTGGCTCGTATGCAATCATGTACCACACCCTAGCAACCGAGTGGCGAGTTTTGCCACTGCAAGCACCACTTCACATTTTCTTCTGGAAATGTACATTCTAGTTATTATTATTCTTCTGAGCGGTAAAATTTACAACTCTAACTCCTCCTAGAGCTTTAACTCCACATACTCCAAACTCGGCTCAGACACTCAAACTGTTCTGACTCGGTGTGCTATATCTTTTTAGACTGATCGGACTTACGGTTTTCCTAAAAATGACGATCAAAGTCGGAAAAAACTCCCATTGACTTAACATTGCGGAATGTTCAGAAATTCAAATCCCAACTGTCACTTTCACACACACCCACAGAAAAGGGCCCTCTCTCTCTCCCTCAGAGGATTTATTTTATCAAGCAGCCAATAAGTAATGGCCTAAAATCTTCATAGCCACACCATAGCAACCAGTTACAGCACCCTAGCAACCGTGGGCGATAGGCACGAGCATTACTAGCCATACTAGTAGCACCCTAGCAACCACCCAAAATACCCAAGAACACCCTAGCAACACCATAGCAACCATCCAGAACACCCTAGCAACTGCCTGAAAACTACCCAGAACACCCTAGCAACCACCCAAAATACCATAGAACACCCTAGCAACAACATAGCAAGCACCCAGAACACCCTAGCAACCACCCAAAATACCTTAGAACACCCTAGCAACACCATAGCAACCACCTAAAATACCTTAGAACACCCTAGCAACCACCCAGAACACCCTAGCAACCACTCAAAATACCTTAAAACACCCTAGCAACACCATAGCAACCACCCAAAATAGCCTAGAACACCCTAGCAACACCATAGCAACCACCCAGAACACCCTAGCAACTGCCTAGCAACCACCCAAAATACCTTAAAACACCCTAGCAACACCATAGCAACCACCCAGAACACCCTAGCAACTGCCTAGCAACCACCCAAAATACCTTACAACACCCTAGCAACCACCCAAAATACCCAAGAACACCCTAGCAACACCATAGCAACCATCCAGAACACCCTAGCAACTGCCTGAAAACTACCCAGAACACCCTAGCAACCACCCAAAATACCATAGAACACCCTAGCAACAACATAGCAACCACCCAGAACACAGTAGCAACCACCTAACAACCACCCAGAACACCCTAGCAACCAACCAAAATTCCTTAGCAACAACCTAGCAACCACCGAGAACACCCTAGCAACCACCCAAAATACCTTAGCAACCACCTAGCAACCACCCAGAACACCTTAGCAACCCACTAGAAACACCCTAGCAACTTTAAATTACTTCAAACTATACTTTAAACTACTTTAAACTTTAAACTAATTTAAAATTCAAACTACTTTAAAAT
Source organism: Gila orcuttii (assembly GCA_026230005.1). Taxonomy (NCBI): domain Eukaryota; kingdom Metazoa; phylum Chordata; class Actinopteri; order Cypriniformes; family Leuciscidae; genus Gila; species Gila orcuttii. The sequence continues at coordinate 43,794,909 of JAPDVR010000002.1, read as the reverse complement.
TCAAACTAATTTAAACTTCAAACTACTTTAAACTTCTTCAAACTTATTGGTCCAAACTTTCACAAGCCAACTTAAAGTTTGTCTCGATGAACTTTTTCTATCTATCTATCTATCTATCTATCTATCTATCTATCTATCTATCTATCTATCTATCTATCTATCTATCTATCTATCTATCTATCTATCTATCTATCTGCAGATTTGCCTTGCACAACATTAGGAGGATCAGGCCCTTGCTTACAGAGCATGCTACACAACTCCTTGTCCAAGGACTTGTTTTATCCAGACTGGACTATTGTAATGCTCTCCTGGCTGGTCTTCCAGCTTGCTCTGTCAAACCTCTACAATTGATCCAGAATGCTGCAGCCAGAGTAGTCTTTAATGAGCCAAAGAGAGCACACGTCACTCCTCTCCTCACAAAATTGCACTGGTTGCCAGTTGCCGCTCGCATTAAATTCAAGGCACTGATGTTTGCCTACAGAACAACCACTGGCACTGCTCCCTCTTACCTAAACTCATTACTTCAGACTTATGTGCCATCCAGAAACCTGCGCTCTGCTAGCGAATGTCGTCTTGTGGTACCATCTCAAAGAGGCACAAAATCTCTTTCTCGGACCTTTACCATGACTGTTCCCTGTTGGTGGAATGATCTGCCTAACTCAACCAGAGCTTCTGAGTCAGTAGCCACTTTCAAGAAACTGCTGAAGACGTATCTTTTTTGGCAGCATTTGATTCAGTAGTATTAACACTTTCTCTTCTCCTCTATTCTTAAAAAAACAAAAAAAAACAAAAAAAAAAACACTGCACTTAAGTTAAACTGAGAGGGGTTATAGCACTTACGTATTGTTGTCCTACTGTTAGTTTTAACTGCTTCTATTGTTCTCATTTGTAAGTCGCTTTGGATAAAAGCGTCTGCTAAATGAATAAATGTAAATGTAAATGTAATCTTTCTTTCTCTCTTTTTCTTTCTCTCTTTCTTTCTTTCTTTCTTACTAAGCTTTCTATCATCTAACTATTTCTATCTATCTATCATCTGACTATTTTATCTATCTATCTATCTATCTATCTATCTATCTATCTATCTATCTATCTATCTATCATCTGACTATGTTATCTATCTATCTTTCTTTTTCTTTCTTTCTAACTAATCTATCTTTCTTTCTTTCTAACTAATCTTTCTTTCTTTCTTTCTAACTAATCTTTCTTTCTTTCTAACTAATCTATCTCTCTTTCTTTCTTTCTTTCTTTCTTTCTAATCTTCCTTTCTAACTTTCTTTCTTTCTTTCTAACTAATCTTTCTTTCTAACTTTCTTTCTTTCTAACTAATCTTTCTATTTTTCTTTCTTTCTCTCTTTCTAATCTTTCTTTTTAACTAATCTTTCTTTCTTTCTTTTCGAACTAATCTATTTCTTTCTAACTAATCTATCTTTCTTTCTTTATAACTAATCTTTCTATCTATCTTTCTTTCTTTCTCTTTCTTTCTAATCTTTTTTTCATTCTTTCTTTCTTTCTCTTTCTTTCTAATCTTTCTTTCTTTCTTTCTCTTTCTAATCTTTCTTTCTTTCTTTCTTTCTTTCTAACTTTCTGTCTAATTAATCTTTTTCTTTCTAACTAATCTTTCTATCTTTCTTTCTTTCTCTCTTTCTAATCTTTCTTTCTAAATAATCTTTCTTTCTTTCTTTTTCTTTCTTTCTTTCTTTCTTTCTTTCTTTTCTAACTAATCTATTTATTTCTAACTAATCTTTCTTTCTTTCTTTCTTTCTTTCTTTCTTTCTTTCTTTCTAACTAATCTTCCTTTCTAACTTTCTTTCTAACTAATCTTTCTTTCTTTCTTTCTTTCTTTTCTAACTAATCTATTTCTTTCTTTCTAATATTTCTTTCAATCTATTTCTTTCTTTCTAACTAATCTTCCTTTCTAACTTTCTTTCTAACTAATCTTTCTTTTTGTAACTAATCTTTCTATCTTTCTTTCTTTCTTTCTTTCTTTCTAATCTTTCTTTCTAACTAATCTTTCTTTATTTCTTCCTTTCTTTCTAACTAATCTTTCTTTCTAACTAATCTATCTTTCTTTCTTTTCTAACTAATCTTTCTTTTCCACTAGAAACACCCTAGCAACTTTAAATTACTTCAAACTATACTTTAAACTACTTTAAAATTCAAACTAATTTAATCTTTAAACTAATTTAAACTTCAAACTCCTTTAAAATTCAGACTAATTTAAACTTTAATCTAATTTAATCTTTAAACTACTTTAAACTACTTTGAAATTCAAACTAATTTAAACTTTAAACTACTTTAAACTTCAAACTTCTTCAAACTTATTGGTCCAAACTTTCACAAGCCAACTTAAAGTTTGTCTGGACGAACTTTTTCTAGTTAAGTTGGCTTGTGAGAGCCAACTTACTGAAATCCTACTTAAACTTCTTCTTCTTCTTCTTCTTCTTCTTAGCAGTGAAATTTCTATATCTAACTCCTCCTAGAGCTTTAACTCCACATACTCCAAACTCGGCTCGGACACTCAAACTGTTCTGACTCGAGTTGCTATATCTTTTCAGACTGATCGGACTTACGGTTTTCCTAAAAATGACGATCAAAACTCGAAAAAAACCATTTGAAAATCCCATTGACTTAACATTGCGGAATGTTCAGATTTTCAAACTCCCCAACTGTCAAAAATTCAAATCTAAATACCTTGAAGCCCTAGACTGAATCAAACTGCCATTCTATATACTATAGACGGTTTCATCGAACGCACGCGCGTTGCCCGGGTTACGCGCTGGCCCGAAGTTAACTTCCGGTCTGTGTTTGTTTACCGGTAATATCATAATATCATTCTCTGGTAATATGGCGCCGACTACAAACGCAGTGAAAATGAAGGTGATGAGTAGACTGAAGTTGGGCTCAGGTTGTTGTGTTGTGGGATGCAACCTGACCTCTGGAACAAATACCTTATCGAAAATAAAAATGTTTCCTAAAAACGAAGGGAGACGGCGAGCATGGATCACGGCTGTGCGAAGAGAGGCTTGGCAGCCAGGCAGTGTTGGGAAAGTTCACTTTCTACATGAACTAGTTCAAAGTTCAGTTCACAAATTTTAAAATGAACTAGTTCAGTTCATAGTTCATACTTCCCAATTTTGAACTAAGTTCACAGTTCCAAAAAATGAACTAGTTAACGTTAGTTCTTTTTTTTCCATATGTTGCTGCGAGCTTTTTATTTTTTATTATTGCCGCAGCCAGCAATTATTTTATCGGCGGGCAAAGTTTGCACAGAAATGTAAGATTTTTCCCATCCTCACCGACCTGGTCTTAAAACTGATCATACGATACGACGCCTCCTTGATGCTTTGTCGACTACATGCTGCTTTTTGTTTTGATGACGCATGCGGCGGTGCCATACTGGTGGCTGGTGTTGCCAGATTGGGTGTTTTTTCCGCTACATATCAAGGCCTGTTTACGTGTGTTTTAGCCGGGTTTTTCGCCTGGTAGGCTCTATAGAAATCTGGCACCCTATTGAACGAAGTTAAACTGAGAGAGCGTGCGTTCACAGACACCAGAATGAACGCGTTCACAGTAACGTTCATCAGGCAGTAATTCAGTACGTTCAGTTCACGTTCGCCCAAAATATGAACGAGTTTATGAACTATCGTTCAATGAACGCGTTCTGGCACAATACTGCAGCCAGGCAAGAATTCAACGATCTGTAGCACTCACTTCGTTACAGGTAACAAACTCATGATAGCAACAGATAATTATGGAAGCTTGTTTCCGCCACTGAAGAATAAAAAAATAATAATAATTGCGACTTTTTATCTCACAATTGCGAGATAAGAAGTCAGAATTGTGGGAAATAAAGTCGCAATTCTGAGAAATAAAGTCGCAATTGCGAGAAAAAAAGACCGAATTTAGACTTTATCTCACAATTCTGACTTTTTTTCTCACAATTGCGAGTTTACATCACGCAATTCTGACTTTATAACACAGGTATTTCCATCCGTGTGTGTTAATTTTTTTTTTTACTTTTCCGGAATAAAAATAGTTATAGGCATCCAAGCTGCAATATGCCTTGAACGCCTCCCTTGTATACACACATTCCTTCTCGACTAAGTATTCAAAGTACCTGACTGACCTCCGGTAAATCAGAGAGGTCTGTAGAAAAAAATGTTTGCCTCAAAATTTTGTTGAACGGGTCTGATAGTGTAACGTTGTCACATTTAAGTTTGGCCAAATAACGGCTCTTTTCTTCTATTGGTAGTCCCAAATAATACTGGCTGGACATACTTGCTAGCTAATGTAATTTCCTTGTTTCTACCATTGGTTTCTACAGATGAACTCTGTTGTTATTGATTCTACCGGAAGTTAAGTTTGGGCCACAAAAGCGCGCATGCGCAGTAACGTTTGTTTATGTTGTTGCCGTTGAAACCGTCTATATGAGCCATTGAGACTCATTTAAACTAATAAACTCATCTATCTATGACACTTTTCTATCTATCTATCTACCCATTCTTTCTTTCTAATCTTTCTTTCTCTCTCTTTTTCTTTCTCTTTCTTTCTTACTAATCTTTCTATCATCTAACTATTTCTATCTATCTATCATCTGACTATTTTATCTAATCTATCTATCTATCTATCTATCTATCTATCTATCTATCTATCTATCTATCATCTGACTATTTTATCTATCTATCTATCTATCTTTTTCTTTCTTTCTTTCTAACTAATCTATCTTTCATTCTTTCTTTCTAACTAATCTTTCTATCTTTCTTTCTTTCTTTCTAACTAATCTTTCTATCTTTCTTTCTTTCTTTCTCTCTTTCTAATCTTCCTTTCTAACTTTCTTTCTTTCTAGCTAATCTTTCTTTCTAACTTTATTTCTTTCTAACTAATCTTTCTATCTTTCTTTCTTTCTCTCTTTCTAATCTTTCTTTCTAACTAATCTTTCTTTCTAGCAACACCATAGCAACCACCCAAAATACCCTAGAACACCCTAGCAACTGCCTAGCAACCACCCAAAATACCTTAAATCACCCTAGCAACACCATAGCAACCACCCAAAATACCCTAGAACACCCTAGCAACACCCTAGCAACCACCAGAAAACCCTAGCAACTGCCTAGCAACCACCCAGAACACCCTAGCAACCACCCGACATACCCTAGAACATCCTAGCAACACCATAGCAACCACCCAAAAAAGCCTAGAACACCCTAGCAACACCATAGCAACCTCCCAGAACACCCTAGCAACACCATAGCAACCACCCAAAATACCATAGAACACCCTAGCAACACCCTAGCAACCACCAGAAAACCCTAGCAACCACCCAGAACACCCTAGCAACCACCCGAAATACCCTAGAACATCCTAGCAACACCATAGCAACCACCCAAAAAAAGCCTATAACACCCTAGCAACACCATAGCAACCTCCCAGAACACCCTAGCAACTGCCTAGCAACCACCCAGAACACCCTGGCAACCACCCAAAATACCTTAAAACACCCTAGCAACACCATAGCAACCACCCAAAATACCCTAGAACACCCTAGCAACTGCCTAGCAACCCCCAGAACACCCTAGCAACTGCCTACTAATTGCCTAATGAGGACTAATTTAAACTTCAAACTACTTTAAAATTCAAACTAATTTAAACTTCAAACTACTTTAAACTTCAAACTACTTTAAACTTCTTCAAACTTATTGGTCCAAACTTTCACAAGCCAACTTAAAGTTTGTCTCGACAAACTTTTTCTAGTTATTCTTCTTCTTCTTCTTCTTGCAGTGAAATTTCTATATCAAACTCCTCCTAGAGCTTTAACTCTACATACTCCAAACTCGGCACGGACACTCAAACTGTTCTGACTCGAGTTGCTATATCTTTTCTAACTGATCGGACTTACGGTTTTCCTAAAAATGACGATCAAACTCGGAAAAAACTCCCATTGACTTTACATTGCGGAATGTTCAGATTTTCAAACTCCTCAACTGGTTTCAAACTCCTCAAATTCAAATCTAAACTCCTTGAAGCCCTAGACTGAATCAAACTGCCATTCTATATACTATATGAGCCATTGAGACTCATTTAAACTAATAAACTCATCTATCTATGACACTTATCTATCTATCTATCTATCTATCTATCTATCTATCTATCTATCTATCTATCTATCCATCTATCTATCATCTGACTATTTTATCTATCTATCTTCCTTTTTCTTTCTTTCTTTCTTTCTTTCTTTCTAACTAATCTATCTTTCGTTCTTTCTTTCTAACTAATATTTCTTTCTTTCTAACTAATCTATCTTTCTTTCTTTCTTTTCTAACTAATCTTTCTTTCTTTCTAACTAATCTTTCTTTCTTTCTAACTAATCTTTCTTTCTTTCTAACTAATCTTTCTTTCTAACTAATCTTTCTATCTTTCTTTCTAATCTTCCTTTCTAACTTTCTTTCTTTCTAACTAATCTTTCTTTCTTTCTAACTAATCTTTCTATCATCTAACTATTTTATCTATCTATCTATCTATCTATCTATCTATCTATCTATCTATCTATCTATCTATCTATCTATCATCTGACTATTTTATCTATCTATCTATCTATCTTTCTTTTTCTTTCTTTCTAACTAATCTATCTTTCGTTCTTTCTAACTAATCTATCTTTCGTTCTTTCTAACTAATCTTTCTTTCTTTCTAACTAATCTTCTTTCTTTCTTTCTTTCTTTATAACTAATCTATCTTTCTTTCTTTCGAACTAATCTATCTTTCTTTTCTAACTAATCTATCTTTCTTTCTTTTCTAACTAATCTATTTCTTTCTAAATAATCTTTCTTTCTTTCTAAATAATCTTTCTTTCTTTCTTTCTAACTAATCTTTCTATCTTTCTTTCTTTCTTTCTCTCTTTCTTTCTAATCTTCCTTTCTAACTTTCTTTCTTTCTAAATAATCTTTCTTTCTAACTTTATTTCTTTCTAACTAATCTTTCTATCTTTCTTTCTCTCTTTCTAATCTTTCTTTCTAACTAATCTTTCTTTCTTTTCTAACTAATCTATTTCTTTTTAACTACTATATCTTTCTTTCTTTCTAACTAATCTTTTTATCTTTCTTTCTTTCTTTTTTCTCTTCCTTTCTTTTTTCTCTCTTCCTTTCTAATCTTTCTTTCAATCTTTCTTTCTTTCTTTCTTTCATTCTTTCTAACTAATCTTCCTTTCTAACAGTCTTTCTTTCTAACTAATCTTTCTTTCTTTCTAACTAATCTTTCTTTCTTTCTCTCTTTCTAATCTTTCTTTCTAAATAATCTATATTTCTTTCTTTCTTTTCTAACTAATCTATTTCTTTCTAACTGATCTTTCTTTCTTTCTTTCTAACTAATCTTCCTTTCTAACTTTCTTTCTAACTAATCTTTCTTTCTAACTAATATTTCTTTCTTTCTAACTAATCTTTCTATCTTTCTTTCTTTCTTTCTTTCTTTCTCTCTTTCTAACTAATCTTTCTATCTTTCTTTCTTTGTTTCTAACTAATCTTCCTTTATAACTTTCTAATCTTTCTTTCTAACTAATCTTTCTTTCTTCCTTTCTTTCTAACTAATCTTTCTTTCTAACTAATCTATTTTCTTTCTTTTCTAACTAATCTTTCTTTCCCACTAGAAACACCCTAGCAACTTTAAATTACTTCAAACTATACTTTAAACTACTTTAAACTATATAAAACATTAAACTAATTCAAACTTCAAACTAATTTAAACTTAAAACTCCTTTAAAATTCAGACTAATTTAAACTTTAAACTAATTTAATCTTTAAACTACTTTAAACTTTAAACTACTTTGAAATTCAAACTAATTTAAACTTTAAACTACTTTAAACTTCAAACTTCTTCAAACTTATTGGTCCAAACTTTCACAAGCCAACTTAAAGTTTGTCTCGACAAACTTTTTCTAGTTTATTGTTTACATTTCTTTAAAAATTACAAAATTTCAAAGCTGAGACTTTGTTAATATCAAGTAACCTGCTCTGTCTTATCTCTCAGTGTGTTTTCAGTGTCCCCTTTGCTCCGCAATGTATTTTTCACTGCTTTAGAACATGATGTGTGGCGTGAGAGCACCATGGCTTGTTGTATGTAGCAACAGTAGTTAAGGGGGGCAGGTCTTTGCAATAGTCACATCCATGTGTTTGGGCTCCTTTAACACACATACAGCTGAATTTTCATCTAAATCAGTCAATGTATGCAGAAGTTATAACACACTACCTGTTTAACTTTTCTCGCCATGAATTCGTTTCAATGCTACGGCTAAACCGTTTATGATATTACACAAAACGCTCGGAATTTAGCATCCTCAATGTCTTGGCTTCATTGTTGATCAAGATTGGTGGCGATCAGATGCTGTCGCTAGCCTCTTTAACACTTTCTGACACTTATTAAAATGTTGTTAGGAGTCCATAACAGTGTTAAATATGTCACTTCCTGTTCTCAGCAGGTATATGACTATAACTGAATAATGGCATATGTTCAGTACATGACTCTTATCAAACTTGTAAAATTTGGGGCAGATTGGACATTGTTTGTCTGAGTTAAAGCAACTTCCTGTTTTATGGCGAAACATTGACATTTTTCAGTCCACCAGGAAGATGCCCTTCTACAAAAACTCAAGATCTTCTCAATTTAGCATTGCAAAGGCTTTAAGATTAAGCCGCAGTCACACTAGACTTTGAGCACACAAAATTCAGCGGCATCTTTTTTATAAACATGAATTCAACATATAACAAATAGTAATACATTCAAAATGTAAAAATATACAGTCTACTCAACTTCGAAAATATGTGTTCTTTTAATTCAGCCAAGAGGATCTTCTACTGGTCACACGTCTTCACATGATGTGAATTTGCAGGTCAGAGTTCTGGACTTGAATTTTGTAACGCAGCGAAATTCGAAACTTTATGCATGAGCTTAAGAAGCTTCTCTCAAAAGCTAAAATGTGAATAGTGAAATTCCTAATATTAATTCCAAAAATTCCAAATTGTTACATTTTTACTTTGTATTGTAGAAGGTTGCATGGATCACATTTATTCACCAACAATGATCACACACAATATGGTCAAGAATCATGGATTTATTGAAGTTTGTCACAGAGAAAGTTTGCTTGCCGATTTAGTTGCAGCAAATATCACTATCAGCCTAGTGAAGAAACATACTGGCTGTGACACTTTCATTCAAACAGAACATTGCTAAAACATGCATGTTTGTCATTGCATTTTTTTGCAGCACAGAGCGGCAATGTGTGTACATGGTTGTCAGATTGAGAAGATTAAGTAAAACACTTGGCAGAAAATATACCTTTTTATCTTTTTATTTACTTTGTCCTGTGTGTGTGGATGACCGTGCTCGTCTGCCACCACCAAAGATAATTTTTGAACAAGAAAAAACCTGGAGGCGTGCAGATAATATAAGGTGCGAATGCTCTTCATTCCCAAGCCATTTGAGAGAATGAGTTTGTGGACTCACTAATTAATATTAACACTATAAATGACTATAAAATCTCTTGTCATTTGAGGTGTAACATATTTATTTATTTGCCCAACGACTGTAATTTCTTTAAAATCTGTGCCAGTTATGGAGGGTTTTGGGTAAGCGGACCCACAAGAGATTTGGCACGTATGCACTCTGTTGTTATGCATCGGCATCATCGTTCTGCATTCCTATTGGTATGGGGGATTTCATGCGCAAGGAAAGCTGTTCGTGAATTGTTTGCCCAAATGGGAAAATGTGCTGTTGCTGCCAGATCTCGATCACCATAAATCATATTGTATTTGACACAAAAAACCGAATTATACTAATTTGGATGAAAAAAAAATGCCATAACTATTTTAATATTTCATGTTCTCCATAGAGAAAACAAACAAAAATGTGTAAACCATTAAAGATCGACTTTACTGTAAGGAGACTGGTTCTAAAATACGTCTGGAATGTGTCTAAGGTATTAAAATTATTTAAATACGAGTAGAGCTTTTTTTTAATAAGGGATGAAGGATCACATGTTTAAAATTGCTTGGAACACCTCTGTTCATCAAAGCTGTTAATTTTAGCTGACACACTAGAACTCACTGTTGTAAAAACATCTTTACAAAAATGTGGAGAGAGAATATCCAGTTTGCAGCCACAACACTTCAACTTTGAGGGAAAAATATAAAAATTCACAGATCTCATATGGTCTCTTTTGGGCGATTTACATTATCGTTGCATTATTTGCATTATCATTGTAATATCCTTTATTAATTATATTACAACAAGATACCAGTCTAGAGAGAAAATCAGAACATTGTTGGATGAAGTCCTTATTAAATCTGGGAGGTCTATACACAAGTGCACGGAAAACAGAACCTAGAGTATCAGTCTTTAATGGCTGCACCTCAAAGCTTCAATAAATTCTTAGTCCATGCTGACGATCCAAAGTCAAAAGTCCATAAACTTAAAACCCTAAAGGACATGCAAAATGGACAGGGAATCAAACAATTATCCACCTGCTGTTGCCTTCTCTTCTCTTCTTTAATATCTTGTGCATTAGTTATTGATTAGCAGTGTATATTTATTTATTAGTTGTGGTATTTACGCTTGAATATCTATTGTTAAAAAAATTTCATTCATTTTATTATAACCATGTCTTCTTTGTGTTGATGATCACTGGCTCTACTAGTTAACTGAATTCTGCTCACAAAACCTTTAGATAAATCATCTGACAAACCCTCCAATTTAAATGAATTCTAATTAATTGAAAAGCCCTTCGGGAGTGTTTTTTATGCCCTGAGGTGAAAGGAGAAATGGTTCATCTGATACACTCATAATACAAGTGTTTCAGACATGTGGTCTTATATTTTAAATATTTGATCATTTAAATATTTGTTTAATTAATCTTTTTTACCATGAAGTACAATGAATGAAGGGCAATACTTATACTAATGCCTCTATTAAATTGATTTCCTTTCTTTTTCCCTTTTTTATTTTTAGAGATAAAATGGCCAATTAAAGCCACAATTGCAGTATTATTAAAAGCCAGGCCTGAAATGCAAAATATCAAATTGTTTTTATCATTTATTAATAATTACATAACATTAAAATGTTTTTTAATTTACTTTTTAATTCAACTTTTAATTTAAGTAAACGTAATTATAATAAATGTAACATTAAGCTTTGCCTTTTATTGTGTTATTTCTTTGTCAGTTTTCTGTCAGATCTACCTTTTTGAATGGGAGCTGTTAGTTCACTTTTCCCTGTTGTATTCAAAAGTCAAATCACCTTTATTTATATAGCACTTTATATATACGGATTGTTCCAAAACAGCTTTACAGTGATAACCGGAAAATGATTCAATGATAAAAAACAGAGTTCATTTCGGCTGTACAGCAGCTCTAAAAGAAAACGGTGTCATTGTTCAGCTGAAGTCAGTTCAGTGTTGATTCAGTTTCATTTAAAGATCATCAATTATTAAATTAGTTAATTTAATCTACAAAGCAGTTCTACAGAAAACAGTGATGTCATCATCCAGGTCAGTTCAGTTCTCATCCAGTAGTGTCAGTGCAGTCAAATCAATACTATTGTTGAATGTTAAGTGTCACCAAGCCAGAGACGAAAGTTTGCATAAGTAATAAAAAAAATACTATAGTTAAAAACTTACACCTGCTTGTCTTAATCACAGGGACAAGAATGCTATACTGATAAGTGTGAAATAAGTGTGCCAAAGAGGAGGATGAGGCTTTGAGCACGGCTGGATACATGCAGACCATCCTGCTTGACCTCTGTTGCTTCACAGCGCTGGTGAGAAGCACACAGATAGCGTGATATACTGTAATGTTAAAACAAAGGATGTGAGAAAAATACATTTGAATAGCTTAAAATTAGTGTTGGGCAAAAACTAATTGCATCCCAAAAATAAAACGTTTGTTTACATAATATATGTGTGTGTGTGTGTACGGTGTATAATTATTTTGAATATAAATACACACACATGCATGTATATATTTAAGAAAAATGTGTTATTTATATATACATATTTTATATATAATATATATACATGCATGTGTGTGTATTATATATACACAACATAATTATACACAGTACACACACACATCAGGGTTTCCGTTGTCTGGTAATTACCGGACATTGGCCGGGAAAAAAATGAAATGTCCGACAAAATTAAATCTCTCCGGTCAAATTGTCCGATTAAAATTGCCTAATAATCCCGCCCCCCTAACACAATCTGAATTTGAGAATAAGCCTAAAATGTATAAAGCAAAAATACACCGACTTTTTGCTATGTTACAAAGGAACAGGTTCTACCGTTTGAAATTTATTAAAGAACATCGCATGCTGCATTTCAAATAAAGCGCACGCCTAAAACGAGATGGTTCTCACTGCGGAACATGAAATCCACGGGGAGGAGTCGGATCCAGATCCGACTCCTCCCACCTTACATACACCTAAACCTACCCAACTCCGCCCCCTGATCCCTAAACCCACCCCTAATCCCTAAACCCAACCCTAATCCTACCCATCTCCACCCCATGGATCTTGATCCGACTCCTCCCCGTGGATCTCATGTACTGCATTGAGGTGCTACTGGCTAAAACGGCTGTAATATAGACCTAAACAACGAACGATTGAGTGAGACGTTTCAAATATGGCCAGGCCCAGGCAGACTAGCCTTAAAATATTTTTTCAGAGGCCAGACGCGACGGACGATGGTGAATCAGGAACGCCTGAAGCCTCGGATGTCCAGAGCCAGACAGCTCCATCACCACCGGACATTCATGTTTTTTTCCGTCTATTTGAAAGTTAGGCTAGTGGCGGCTCGTCAATAGAGGGTGCTGGGGCGCCGCCGTCCTGGTCGCTGCGTCCCTGGTCGCTGCGTCCCTGGCGAATCAGAATTTGATACATGTTATTTTATCCAATCTGATTGGTTCTCGTCACCTGTCATTCAACTTTACGCTCTTGGGTCACTACTGCGAGTGCGCAGGCGATTTCGACAAAACCTTGCTAGGCTGATCACTTTCGTAGAGATAATGGCAGCAGTTAAACCAAATTTAACCCGTCATTGATTTACAAAAAAAAAACTTTCACAAGGCGTTCGTTGGAAGAAAAAAAAAAAAAGGATAAAGGATCTCTGACCGGACCAACCCGATTTACAAATCCGGCAGCAGCCAGTGACAGAGGACGAGCTTCACCCGCAGCTTCACCCGCGCTTGTCATAAAAAACGTGTCGGCACTGAAGTTTTGTGGACAATAACGGGGGTAAGAGACCTCAAACAGCTATCTGAAATTTATTTTCGCCCCGCCCCCCAAAAAAGAATTATCACCAGCCGCCACTGCAAACATGTTGCATTCTATACGACCTGATTATGTCATTTTTTTAAGTTACATAGCCTGCCTCCAGTTTTCCTCAACTTGACTAATCAAGAGGCGATATTTGACCGGCATATCATCAAAATGTCCGTAAAACGAAACCTCTGCCGGTCACTTTGACCGGCACCATTTTTTTCTAGCGGAAACTCACACATATATTATGTAAACACAAACTTTTATTTTGGATGCGATTAATCGTTGTCCAGCACTAGGCTACTTAAAATACTTAAGCATGTTTCAGGAATTGAAAAAATGGATGCTGTATTAATTACGTTAATTATTTTTAATGCGTTCAACGCCAAATAGTAATCATAAATAGTAACTCAACATTTTCTCAACCCAAATATGTTTTTATTGTAGGACATGTGCCAATAATGCGTCGTCATTGGTTGCTGGTTGGTGCTTGTGGCTGGGTGCTACTCATCCTTATGTTTATCAGCAAGTTCATCAACTTCAGCTTCAGAATACCAGGTGGTATGTGTTTATCACATTATATCAGCATTTCCGTGTAGTGAAATTGGTTTAAAGTGGCTACCTATGTTGCATTTGTCATTTAAAAAGTCGCACAACATGCATTTATATTCACTGCCCATAAGGCACTCTGACAGTTTCCCCTCAATATATTTTCAGACTTTGCGGGGAGGACAGACATGTTTGTTTGGACCATGCCATCTGTTACGACGAAACTCCCTTCTGTCCAGTGGCCGGACAAAGGAGCATCACAGCCATATATATTGGTGAGTCAGTTTGTCTGTGTACATTGGGTTCACTTACGTGCTTTATTCAAAAACAACTTGAATTGTTAAGAGTTATATATGATCTGTTTTTGGGTGTCATGCATATGTGCATGTGTGTTGATTGTGTTGTGACTATTAGTCCTCAGTTAGTCCCTCTGTGGTGGAGCCCATAGACTGGCAGTCAGTGAATGAGAAGCGTTTGGAGCTGTTAACAACTGTTTGCAGAAATTCATCTCTTTGGAACCTCACCCACACAACTGTGCGCAAGTTTGTCTTGGACCGCATTTTTGTGTGTGACAAGCACAAGATTCTCTTCTGTCAGACACCCAAAGTTGGAAACACACAGTGGAAGAAGGTTCTAATTGTCCTCAATGGTGAGAAATGTCTTCAGGTTAAGTAACTTGTACATTTGATAAATCAAAAATGAACCATAATAAACCAAATTAGACCTGTACAATTACCCTAATTCAGCATCCTATTTTAGGCATATTGGAAAAACTGTATATCTTTCTTGAACTTCAACATTTTTTGTGTTTCAGGAAAGTTCTCGAAGGTTGAAGCTATTCCAGAGAACATGGTTCATGACCATGAAAGAAATGGCTTACCTCGCCTGTCCTCTATGACTGACACAGAAATCCTTCAAAGGTTTACATAAGTTCACCTTACAAAAAATGATTGTTTCTTGGGAATTTTTTCTTACTAAACAGGGATCAACAATCAACATTATTATTGATTGATTGATTAGCTGGCCAGTCACGTTAGTAGTTTAGATTCCAACATTTTCAGAGGGCTTGGCAAAAAAGAATTATCAGTTTTCATTTTTAGCAATTCTTTTTCTAGAAATATTTTTATGCTATGTTTTCATTACAATGTTTTGCTAATTTAACAAAATATCATATTTTTTGTTGTCTACGAAAAGAAAATTTCAACAATTTGGCTATAATGTAGCCACATACATTTCTCACACTTTTGCTGAAAAAGGCTGTGTATTTTTCAAAGGGTTTGTTCACCCAAAAATTAAAATTCTGTCAGTAATTACTCACCCTCATGTTGTTCCAACCCCGTAAGACTTTCGTTAATCTTCTGAACACAAATTAAGATATTTTTGATTAAATATCTGACAATGTTGATAAGCAGGGGCATTGCTCTGAAACATTATATAAAATTTTTTGAAACTCATCCATCCCTCAGGACATAATTGTAATATTTGTATATTAATATATTCTGTTTTCATAATTTTAATACATACTTTATTATTATCATAAAAAGTATTGAGTAATGGGATATGAGTACATTCTCTCTGATTAATTTTAGATTTATAATTGTACAGATTGCTGTTTTCACAACTAATGGCAAGTAATATTGTGGCATATTTTGTTGCATATCTGATAAGATACCTGTTATCCTGAAATTGTGTTATTTTTTGGTTCACAGATTGAATACCTATTTCAAGTTTTTTATTGTCAGAGACCCATTTGAGCGCCTCATATCTGCGTTCAAGGACAAGTTTGTGAAGAACCCAAGATTTGAACCGTGGTACAAACATGACATTGCCCCAGCCATCATTCGCAAATATCGCAAAAGTCACCATGATAATAGTGAAAGTGTGGGTCTTCAGTTTGAAGACTTTGTTCGGTACTTAGGTGACAAGCCAGGAAGACAGCACTTGGACAGGCAGTTTGGTGACCACATTATTCACTGGCTGACATATGCTGAGCTGTGTGCTCCTTGTGTTATTTCCTACAATGTCGTGGGACACCATGAGACTCTGGAGTTTGATGCTCCTTATATTCTAAAAGCTGCTGGTATTGCTCACCTGGTGTCATACCCCAATATCCCACCAGGGATAACACGCTACAATCGCACCAAGGTGGAACGCTATTTTACTGGAATCAGCCAACGAGATGTTCGTCGCCTCTATGCTCACTACCAGGGAGATTTCAGCCTGTTTGATTACCAGAGACCTGCCTTTTTATTGGACTGATGTAGAGATGTCCTGATATTTTTAGCCTATTTTTCATGGATCTCTTTGACCTTTTAGCTTACTGATAAAAATGTGGTTGCCTCAAAAATAGAACTCAATTGCCTGCCCTACATGATGGAGTATATATTGTTATTTTGCACTTATCTGAGACATAATTGGTTACTTTACACATACAAATATATATGTATTTACATGATGTTTGAATTTGGCTTGGTCAGGGATCTGCACTAGAGGGTAACTTCAACCATAAATTACTAGGATCCAACAGTGCAACAGTAAAGTTTATCGTTCTGTTTTGTCTTTAGTTTATGTTTTTACTACTTTTCAGTGGTTTTAGAGTCTAAACTTGATGGTAATTTCTGTATTTGCCATATAATTACGTGCCATAATATTGATCAGAAAAGTTTTATGGATTTCATTAACTGATTTTCAGACGAAGTGTATACTATTATATTATATTATAAAATGGTATTTAAAAAAAGTTAAAATGTTGAAAATATTTTTGGACACCTTCTGGGTTTTTTTCTTTTTCTTTTTAAATACCAATTTACCTATGGACTCATTTACCAAAATAAAGTGTCCTCTCTATCACCTCTCCATTAATAAGAATATTAATTAATAACAATATCATGAATGTTCAATCCTTTTTATTCTTACAGTATAGTAGTACTTATAATATTATAATTTTGATCTTAATGTTCAGTTTCATTTTGGCCTATAATAGATCAGCCTTTATCTAGAAACTAACCTTATATATACTATCAACGTTAGAATATACTCTTCAAATATGTTTCTATTTTACAAAGCTAACTTTAAATGAGATTATGACTTGCAGAATAGCTCAACGCCATGATTAAAGTAATTTTTTGTGGGCAAATGTTTATCCCCAGTATGAATATCAAGCGTAGCGTCAGTTCTGGCAGGTCACGTTAGTCAAGCTCGCATCAGCTGACTCTCAGATGATCCACATCTACCTATAGTAATACGACGCCAATCACTGTATACATAAATAAGCTCCTTCAGTATTATCAGCAGCTATCACGTTTCTCAGGAGCTAATTACCCTCCTCCATCCCCAGCTCCTTCTCTCACCCAGTCAGGATTTAGATTTCCCATGCTAGGCTGCATGGATGCGCAGGGAGTACTCGCCCAGAACGGATCCATACCGCCAATCCAACTGTATGCTAATTGTCAGTCGTATTTGACGATAGTGGTCCTGACAGAAATGTAGATCCAAAGGAATGCACTGTTGCTGTGGAGAATTTTGTGCTCAATATTTGCATGTAGTGGTATTAGAGGAATATTCTAGGTTCAATACATTATGATTTGGGATATAGTGATCAAAAAAATTTTTTAAAGTGCACTTTAATTAACTTTTGCCTATCAATAAAAGGTCAAAGTTGAACTTACAGGTTCTATAAAAATCCCTTGGTATTTGGCAGTTCTTAAAAAAAACTTTCTTGTGGTCAAAAGGGTTCATATTCGAACCTGGCCTACTGTCAAGGTTCCTTTATGAACCTTTTTTAAAATTGACTGTGGAGATGGATTTTGTAATTATCTGAGGCCTGTGGTCTTAGAACATGTTGATCATGCACAAGAATGGAACTTTAATTTTTTTTACAGCTTCAAAATCAAGCCTTCGACTTTACACATCGCTTTTCTTTTTTTTACACTAGACATGATCAAGTGGTGAACATCCTGCTGCCCGTACTTCAAACTGTGTAATGGTTTTTGTGCAAGACAGACATTTGGAGATGCGTTGAGTACAAAGTTTAGACAACGTGAAAATAATATCATAGCTTTGTTTCATTCCTGAATGATTATGACCCATTCATAAAGACTGTCCATTGTCCACAGTGAGTCTTCAGTGAATTAATTCATAAAGACAGTCACATGAGACATACAAAGCATACTTATACTCAAAATGCTGTTTGTGCGTGATTTCTGTGTTTCATCCTTATGTTTGATATATTTTACATCTCTGCAGTATTTACAGGAACACTGCATTCTATTTGTTTTCCACAGGGATTCCATATAGAGGGAGCCACAGGATAAGAAATCCTCTCATTTATTTTCAGTTCCCATACATTAAAATGTCAAATAAATGATTACTCCGAGAGCGCTCCACAATTTATGTTTGTTTATAACATCTGGATCCTCAATATTGATCTGGCGAATGCATGTTTTACACAGTTTATTGTACAGGTAAGTTAATCGCCATTCTAAACTAATGCTCTGATACATTGTAGCAAATGAACACACATAGTTCATCCATAGGAATGAACTGAAAACACTCACTCTGCCCCCCTGCTCCACACCAGTGGACCCGCACCATTATGAATGCCCATGCGGCTGTGCGCATTTTACTTTCACATTATAATTAACGCCAATTCGGGGGCAGCAATTGCTTGAATCGTGGATTCATTATTATTCTTAATGAAAAACACAAAAACTAACTAATCCTTTGCAGGTACCCTACAGTACTAGCATTGGGTTTATAGCCAGAATATTGGCAAATAAGTCTCATTTTTTTCTGTTTCTTCATATAATCCCAGATGAACTCAATAATGGTGAGATCAGGGCCCATATTTATCAAGCTTCTGAGAATTAATCACAAGAACTGACTTAGAGAAAAACAATTATTGGCTCAAATCTGCACTTAAAAGTTACTTATCAAGCATCTCTTTCGTAATTTAAGTGAAGTGTAGGACTAAATCTTAAGTGTCAGTCTTAGAGATGGTTCACTACACTTTGCTGTGCCACAAACGAGATTTTGGGATGATGACATAGGCATGGACCAATACTGAATAGATTTCCTTATTTAAGAATATTCTCAGATAAATTCACATTGAATGGTGAATTCCTAAGAGGAGTTTACATTCAACACACATAAGACAATAAATAATTTTCAAGAGAATACATTATGATATACACATTGAAAATGAAGGATAAACACGTTTTCCACCATGTCGTAATTACACATTTTAAACAGGTTTGCTGTTTACTGACCTGTCTATATATAGCCTAGATTTCATGATATAATCAGCCACCATGGATTCCCCAAAAAAACAAAACTAACTGGCGGGAGAAAGACTGCTTGCTGAGAACGTTGTAGCGAACAGCGGAAACATGTTATAAAAGGCAAGTTCAGCCCAACAGGTACCAATGCTGACAAAGATGATGCCTGCTCTGTCCAAACGATACCGTTTGATTAACTGCTTGTCATCAGAAACATTCTTCCTTAGTTCTTAGAAGAACCTAGTTCTTCTCCCTCGCTGTGTTATGGCTTTGCTATGTGTGGATAAATGTGCTGGTTACGTTCGCGAGACAGCTGATTAGTACTCTTGTCATTGACCGTAAAACAGTAATGTTACAGGAATCACCAACCCGTCGATCGATCGCGGTCGACAAGTCGATCTTGGAAGCATTTTAAGTCGATCGCGAAGAGTTTTCAAAATCAGAGAAAAAAAGCCTATTGTGTGTAGTTAATGGTGTCTAGGGGGTGCGGAGGCGCGCGCGCTGTTACAATCATGCCATTTTTGCCGCGGTCACCTTTGGGCTCATGCCGACGCATCGAGTTTAAACAAGGCTTTACGCTTTAACCAGCCACAGTAACAGCTCATATTTAGCCAGCTAAACTTTTACTACCCTGTTAGAAAAAATATATAGTTGCATAGTTTCATGTGGTTCTTCTCCGTCGCTGTATTATGGGTTTGCTATGTGGGGGGAAATGTGCTGGTTACATTTGTGAGACAATCAGCTGATTACTATTATTATGATCCTTGATCCTCACCTGACTATGGCTTTGTAAACTTTATCCATGATGTGGTTTATAATGGACTGTCCCAGCTAACACAGTACATTGTGACGACGTCGTCAGTTAGTCGTCATTTGGTCAGCGCGACATTACTTTATGACAACGTTGTGAGGACGTCGTGGTAAAGTTACATTTTTTATAATCGTGGCTAACGTTCCAGAAACGTCGTGGGCACGTCCTCCAAAGACGTCGCTAGTTTATCCCATGGAGAACGTTGTGAGGACGTCGTGGTAAAGTTCCATTTTCTTATTTTGGCTAACGTTCTAGAAACGTTGTGGGCACGTCCTCAAAAGACGTCGCTAGTTTATCCCATTGAAACGTTGTAAAGACGTGGTCAACTGGTCACCAGATAACTTAATAAAATCTTTGATGAATTAAGTACATTTCCCATATAATATCCAAATGGCATATCACTAGGATAATACTTGTAACGCAATTTTCTGTAATGTTATCTGGAGACCAGTTGACCACGTCGCTACAACGTTCTCCATGGGATAAACTAGCGACGTATTTTGAGGACGTGCCCACAACTTTTCTGGAACGTTAGCCAAGATTATAAGAAAATGGAACTTTACCACGATATGTCCTCACAACGTTTTGTAGAGAGAGGCGGTTGTTATAGAATACAACCCCGACAGGCTGATTAGGACCCCGACGCGAAGCTCTACATCCCGCTTATTAGGATATGGCTCCTAACAAATAAATATAGAATTTGACACAAAATATTGATTTTAAAAAGGAGTTTATTGATTTAAAAACAATTGTATTGCTTCCGCTAAAGAAAATATCCGTTCCGTCTCTAAGGTTAGAATCCATGGCAACGCTCTGTTTTTCATGGCAACGGTGTGTTTTTCATGGCAACGGTGTGTTATACTTGGACGTGTGTTAATTCATATCATCCTTTACAGGAGTATTACTTTTTCACAACTTTCAGGTGAGTTTAGTCTCTAAAATCACACAAATAATACACACAACTGTTCCTGACAGTTTTATTGACACACATCTATTGAATATTTACTTTAGAAATAGTTTAGTGTCTTTGGAAAAAGTCCGTTAGCATCTCAACCCTTTTCAGAACAGGTTAACTGTTAGGCTAACCTATACAGTGGCGGCGTTTCACAAAAACCTAGAGTATGGCATTCCGTCTGGACATGTAGAACAACGACATTACCCAGCGATATACCTCACATTATACCAAACAAAATGCACGATGCACTATTAACTCTATTACACTATTAATTAAAACTCACAGTGAACAGCATAAATATAAAAACACATGCCTTACCTTTTGTTGCAGTGCAATTTTTATTGCAAAAGTGGTATAACGTTTTGCTGACATCACAGTCCTCATTTTTGTATTGCTGCTTCCATTCTACTTATTGCTATTATTTAATTTCATCGTTAAAAATAACATCCAGGGAAGATTGAATAGGCCCGTTTCTTTTCATTTTTACTCAGTATCTGACAGCGAGACTAATCAAAAAGACCCGCGATTAAGTGACGCAATAAACTGCGGCTGCGCACACTCACTCCACACAATTTTTTTATAGTAATACTTTTGCAATAATGTATACATGAATACATTTATGTGTTCATTTAAAATCTGCCATTCAGAGGTGTCAAGTAGCGAAGTACAAATACTTCGTTACATTACTTAAGTAGAAATTTTGGGTATCTATACTTTACTTGAGTAATTATTTTTCAGCCGACTTTTTACTTCTACTCCTTACATTTTCACGCAATTATCTGTACTTTCTACTCCTTACATTTTATAAATAGCCTCGTTACTCCTATTTCATTTCGGCTTGTTTTCATTTCGGGTTGTCATCGTTCAAAAAATGGCCAATTACACAAACGTTTAATAGATCTGAGTCCCGCCTCCTGAACATCGCTAAACTGATTGGCTTTGTGTTTTCTTTCTAACTTGTGAGAGGCTGTTACATTTGGTTGTGTGAAGCGGCAAAACTCATCCGAAGGAATTAGGAAACCTAGATGCGGTAAGTGAGGGAGAAATCAACAGTTTTCTGCTCAAGAATACGGGGCAAATCGTGTCAAATATTGATTTGGGGACAGCCGTTTTTACAATATAGTACTGTAAGACAATCGCGGGATAAGTGGCAAACATAATCGAGAGTATGTGTGTGAGAGTGCGTGCGTGTGTGTGTGTGTGTGTGTGTGTGTGTGGGGGGGGGGGGGGGGGGGGAGAGAGAGAGAGAGAGACTGACTGTGTGTGTGAGAGAGAGAGAGAGAGAGAGAGAGTGTGTGTGTGTGTGTGTGCTTGTGTATGAGCGTGTGTGTGTGTGTGTGAGAAAGAGAGAGAGAGTGTGTGTGTGTGTGAGAGAGCGAGAAAGAGAGAGAGAGTGTGTGTGTGAGAGAGAGAGAGACTGTGTGTGTGAGAGAGAGAGTGTGTGCTTGTGTATGAGCGTGTGTGTGTGAGAGAGAGAGCGAGAAAGAGAGAGAGAGAGTGTGTGTGTGTGTGAGAGAGAGAGAGTGTGTGTGTGTGTGTGTTTGTAACCCTACATTATAGGATCAAAATATCCCCATAAAGATAGCAATATCCGAAATCCTTGTCTGGATTTTTTATTTATTTTTTTAAAAAGGCTTCTAAATCAGACTAAGTGATGTTTTGTGAAAATGCATAAAGTTACCTGTGACAGGGTTAGTGTAGGGGGGTAGAATACACAGTTTGTACAGTATAAAAATCATTATGTCTATGGAAAGTCCCTATAAAACATGAAAAAATAGCATTGCTTGGTCTGTTGAAATGAGAGGCCTGTTTGATCAAGTTGAAACCTTGTCATCCCAGTATCATCAGCTGGACTGAAAGAAGTTTCAGTGCACTTAGGACGCTGAAAACATGTCTCAGAGCAATGGTCACAAGTGACACTTGATAGTATGTATTGTGTGTAGTATTGTGTCCAACAGGACAAACTTGACAGTATTGATGCAAAACATATATGCCAACAGTTAATTTCTGTTAAAGGGATGTTCACTTATTTAAAAATGAAAATTCTGTCATCATTTACTCACTCTCAAGTTGTTTCAAACCAGATTATATCTTCTGCTGAACACAAAAGAAGATATTTTGAAGAATGTCGATAACCAAACAGTTGATGATAGCCATTGACTTCCATAGTATTTTTTTTTTTCCTACAATGGAAGTCAATGGCTATCATGAACTGTTTGGTTATCGACATTATTCAAAATATCTTCTTTTGTGTTCAGCAGAAGAAAGAAACTGGTTTGAAACAACTTGAGAGTGAGTAGCCTAAATGATTTTCGTTTTTGGGTGAACTATATCCTTTTAATGAAAGATGCAGACGTGTGTTTGGCTTCTTTAAAAAGCAAGGAACAAGACAGTATTGCACTATTGCATTGCACTATGAACGGAGTAAAGTTAAGTCTCTGTTAAACTGCCTCCTTGTCTTTATTAGTTACCTGTAACATTACAGAATTAATGAATTAACGTATTTGTTAAGGTCAATATAGACTAAAAACCTTAATACATTATCCTATTAATTTCCTGATTCCTCCGCTTCTGTGGATGTCCCCAGTCCCCACCAATCTCAAAATCAAACCTACGCCCTTAAAGAGAAGTATAAACATACTGTATACCATTTTGATGATAACATGCCTCTGAAGTTTGACTTTTTGCACCATTACAATACTTATAGGCAACTAGCCATCATATCTTCCTCTCCATGAAACACATGTTAATGCTCAGTAGTACACACATATGGTACTTTAATGTATTTGCATTTTACTAAAATGGAAATTGGACTGAAATTCATTTTCTACGGGCATATATGCGGCTGAAACAGGTAGTGCATCCCAAATTTTTCAACATTAACATTTTAATATAACGTTATAGTCATGGCCTTTAGAAACATGTTGTTTTGAGGAGGTGGTAGTGCCCCTGTGGTGGGGCCTAAGCTTTTGTCCTTAATGGCATTTTTTTTCTTTGCATTACTTTTACTTTTATACTTTAAGTAGTTTTGAAACCAGTTACTTTTACACTTTTACTTGAGTAAAAAGCTTGAGTTGATACTTCAACTTCTACAGAAGTCTTTTTAAACCCTAGTATCTATACTTCTACTTGAGTAACGAATGTGAATACTTTTGACACCTCTGCGTGTGTTTTCGACATTGTTAAAATAATAATAAAAACACGTTTGGATAAAAGGGATTTCATAAATAAATAAATAAGCCCAGATTTAACAGTGGGAAACCATGTTGAATTGCTCCAGCATCATGTTATGTAAACTGCATTTATGACAAACCGAGAACTACACAGATATATATCATAACGATCTATCAATAAATGCACACACGTTGGTTGTCATCTGCTTTTGTTCTGACGCTGCGGAGATAATACTGGGAGGAGCCGGTTTCATATGAATTTTAAAGGTGACTGAGGCGATCAGGAATTAGTGTACAGTTAATAGCATTTTTTTAGGGGGGCTGGGTGGAAATTTAGGGGGATTAAAGCCCTCCTAAAATCTTTAAGGAGCATGTTTTATCTGAACTCTGACTGCTAGGGTATGGCAACTGCCACACTCTGCCATACGCAAACGCCGCCCCTGAACCTATAAGCTCTTGTTTATAAAAGTTTGGTCTTTTAATCTCATATTTATGTGTAGATGAGATTTTTTGTTAGTTTAAGATTTTGCTGGCAGTTGAATGGGTGATTGGAAGTTGGTTAATTTAATAACCAACTGATTATTTAACATGCTGTTAGTCGATGACGTCACTTACACTGAGCGCAAAAATATCGAAACTAGTTCAAATGCGTTTTGATCTTTCACGGTAAACAACTATTGATAAATGTTCTGTTATTTTAGCTCGACAAAATTGTTTTGGAAACTCCAAGATCTCAATATTTCTGAAGAAAGCTGCTGCCAGAGAAGTAAACAAGTGAACTGAGGAAGCTTATTAAATAACTTCATATCCATTTTCCCCCACAATATTTTTTGACCTATATCACCATACATCCGTTTTCTTCCTTTTTATTATCTCAAATTTACATTTTTATCCATTTAATTTATTTTAAGAAGGCTTTGACATCCAAATGTAAGTGGTGCTATATGAGCAATATTAAATGAATAAGTAAACCTAAAGCATAAATTCTGTGTTATCCTAAGAAATTATTTTCTTTATATTCGTCTTTCTCTTTTCTGCATTTCACCTCTGCTGTAGCTTCTTGCCTTTTAATAAACCTTCCATTTTTTTTATGCTAAATATTGTTGGCTCTTTGACAAATTGTTTATGTTGATCCTTCCATGCTGATGCCCTGCACCATAGTAGAGTTAGAGCTGATCTCCTGTCGGACAACATCTCTTAAGGCACTATGAACCACGTGACTAAGATAGTAAGTAAAACCTCAAACATACTCTAATGTTCAAAAGTTTGGTGTTGGTACATTTTTTTGTCTTTGAAAGGAGTCTCTAATGCTCACCAAAACTGCATTTATTTGATCAAAAATACAGTAAAAACAATAATATTGTGAAATAATATTAAAATTTATAATAACTGTTTCCAATGTGAATATATTGTAAAATACAATGTATTCCTGTAATCAAAGCTGAATTTTCAGCATCATTGCTCCAGTCTTCAGTGTAACACGATCCCTCAATATTCCGATATGATGCTCAAGATACTTTTCTGATTATTATCAATGTTGAAAACAGTTCAGCTTCATGTTTTGTGTACACTACAATTCAAACATTAGGGGTCAGTAAGATTTTTTTTTTTTTTTGAAGACATTAATAGCAAGAATGCATTAAATTGATCAAAAGTGACAGTAAAGACTTTTATAATGTTATAAGATTTTTTAACTTTCAAATTTTTCTTTGAACTTTGTATTGTGGGTGTATTTGTATAAAGGCATCATGGTTTACACAAAAATCTGAAGCAGCACAACTGTTTTCAACACTAATAATAATCAGAAATGTTTTTTGAGCATCAAATCATATTAGAATAATTTCTAAAGGATCATGTGACACTGAAGACTGAAGTAATGATGTTGCAAATTTAGCTTTGATCACAGGAATACATTTAATTTTAACATTCACATAAACAGTTATTTTAAATTGTAATAAAGTTTCACATTTACTGTATTTTCGATCAAATAAATGCATCCTTGGTGAGCATAAAAGACTTTAAAAAAATTAAAAGCCATAGATTAGCAACATTAATAAAGTACTCCTCTGTTTTAGCTGCCTAAGAAGGACGATGAGGTGACGGTGCAGCTCGGGATAAGGAAGAGGAGGAACACGTAAGTTAGACAATTTTCTTATACCTTTCTATCAAAAAGCTATAAACCTGACTACAATAGTATGGTACAATTTATTTTTCAGCTTCCAGTGAATATAGAGAGAGAGACCCTTGCCACAGAAGACCCTGCCCTCCGCTGGTGGGGTAAGAAAGAGACTCTTCCTCTTCTCTTACAGCTCTTCATCATCTCCCTCTGCCTCCTCAACACTGTCTGATAGAGTGTTTCCCACAGCTGGGACACAGCCAGGAATGAGATCTCAGATTCTCTCTGAGAAAGTCATCAAGCTGAGAAAGTACCGTCGTTCGTGACTCTCCTGTTCGAACGCGTTCATCCAAATGAACTAATTTTTTTTCGAGTCATTTCGTTCATTCAACGAACGAAATGACTCGAAAAAAGATTTGTTCATTTTGATGAACGAGTTCGAACAGGATCACAAACGTGCATCACAGAACAGAGCAAGGCGAGCATTTGTGCTTATAAAACTTAAAGTTTTGTATTTATTTTTGAAATGACCGATCGTTTCGCTAGATAAGACCCTTATTCATCGTCTGGTATCGTTTAAAGCCCTTTGAAGCTGCACTGAAACTGTCATTTGGTCCTTGAAACGTTTGTGTCTTATTGAAGTACATTATATGGAGAAAAAGCCTGGAATGTTTTTATCAAAAACCTTAATTTCTTTTCGACTGAAGAAAGAAAGACATGGACATCTTGGATGACATGGGGGTGAGTAAATTATCAGCAAAAGTTTTTTTAAAAGTGGACTAATCCTTTAACGTTATTTTACTAGCTATTTATAACTTATAGAAAGAGTGCAACGTTATAAAGTTACATGTATTGCAAAATACATAATGATTTGAGGACCAAGTTTGTAGTCAAAGTATGGCCAGGCCATAGTCAATGTAAAGCATATTGTTGATGTTTCGTCCCTATTAGTGAATGTTCCATAACTGTTTATAATCCGCCGTCATCGGTGGTCCTGTTGTGTTTACTAGCCTGCGCGTTCACGGCAGGCTCCGCTGTGGGGGAGGAGCTGTGGAGGGAGGGCTGTAGCGCAGCAGAGAGCAAGGGGGTTGGACCTGGAAGTTGTGCTTGTTCAAATTTTCAGGCTAAGTCAACATTTTCTCAAAACTCCCTACTGCAACTTTAACCTATTTCTGCAAATAAAATGAATAATAAAGAAACATCTGAATCTTTTTATTACTTTTTTTATGTATTTATTGCTTTTGCACCAAATTAGAGCGTAGTGTCAATAAGAGTATTGATAAGTTTCAATGATAAAATCATTATTTAAATATACCCATCCCTAATGATAAGACCATTTTTTTCAATAAAAAGAATAATAGTTGGTTGCATTATTCATTGATTATGTTTTTTTGATTAATTAATTGACGTGTTTTATTTCTGTACTCATAACTTGTTAACACTTTACATGGTTAAAAAATCGTTAATGTTCAAAATGTATTGGCTTAGTAATTGTACTTAGTAACACTGAATTAATGCTTATTAATAAATGAATGCAGAGTGGTTTTGGGCCATTTTCTATTTAATAGGGGTTTGTATTGGTTTACATTACATATATGTATTAATCCCTAAATGTATTAAATGAATACAATACACAATTCCCTTTTATAATTTATAAGGTTTTACAAGAGAGAATAAAATGTTTGAGTTTATCAGTTCTATGCTGATTTTAAGGTTATGGTTCAAGCACATTTTCATTCCCAGGACTAAAGGTGAGAATTATATGAAAAATATATGCGGAAGACGTACTTACCACGCTCCAGCAACGTACCACAATAACGTCGCCACGACGAATACAGGAATCACAAAGTTACGTTGCTGGAACGTTATTTGGCGCGTCGCTACGACTAATATGGTCCTTTGATGTTACGTCCTGGCAACATGCCAGTTTGGTCATTAAGACGTACTCATCACGTTCTCGCGACGTACCACTATAATGTCGCCACGACGATTATGGAAATCACAAAGTTACGTTGCTGGAACGTTATGTGGTACGTCGCTACAACAAATATGGGCCGGTCCTGTTACGTCTTCACAACGTAACTGTGTTAGCTGGGGTGGTACAGAAACAGTGACAATGTTACACACTCTTGGGTTACTCTTGGGTTGGCTATATGCTTATTTCACGCAGCCGTTATTTTGAAATCGAAAGCGAGGCTCTGGTGGGAAGAAAACCGGAAGTGTCGCCTTTAATCATAGGAGAGTCGCGAATGCGATGGCGTATAGTTGTGTTTAATGTAGAAATTAGTTATTCTAAAAATTTACATACATTTCTTTCATACTTTAGACTATATACAGTGAAATTCATTTATAAATTTTTCTTTTTTTCAGAAAGTAAAAAAAGAAGCAGGAACGAACTATATACATATCCTATATTGGATATTAACATCCAATAGTGTAAATCGCAGCAGCAGCTTCAGGTTGGTAGTCCAAGGCATTGTTGTTTATCTTTACTTCCGGAGTTCTTCCTACCGGAGCCTCGCCTTCGATTTCAAAATAACGGCTGTGTGAAATAAGCGTATTCTCTGCTGTCTCAGACAACGATATGTTTGTCCCGTTTTAGCCACTGTAGCTTCTTCGAAAGGGAGGGGTGAGCAGTGGGCTGAGCCCTTAGTGCAACTCGCAGCCGAACCGCTAGATGTCGCTAAAAATCACACACTGCACCTTTAAGAAATTTGATAACTTGCTTTTATGTTTAAGTTTGAAAGTAGGAGTACATTTCATGAATTCTCAGGTCTTAAGACTAAAATGACACTTTGAGAAGCTTGTTAAATATGGGCCCTGTGCCCGTATTTATCACAGGGTTCGTACAAGGTGCTTGAAGTACTTGAATTTTACTTTTTGAAATTTAAGTCCTGGAAAACCCTTGAAAACAGCCATATTTTTGAAGAGGTACTTGAAAAGTGTTTGAATTATTAAAAATAGGGATGCACCGATACCGAGCTCATGTACTCTTAAAAATGCTCCGATACCAACAACGATAGGCCTACCAGGCAGCCTGTGTATAGTAACACATAGCTGTGGTGCGCGAGCTGATCAGAGAAAACCGCGCAATGGATTGAGCGCGCAGCGCCACAGACACGCGAGCTGGTCGAGCACATCCTTTAAACAGACATCAGTGGAAGGTTTGTAGTTCAGTCGGATATCAATGGCAAAGAAAATAAAACGAGGCATGTAGATTATTATTAACGTTAACTGACAAGAGAGAGAGCGCAGTTCTGTTGAATGCTCTTGATTGCTGATCGTTCACTCAGTGTTATTTGGATGAAAACTAAATCGTACATGTAAGTAAAGTAAAACATGAACTGTTACCTGATTTATGTATAACGAGTGATTCCCTACATTATTACTGGACGTTGGCAGTCAAGAAGTTCCATGAACGCAAACATCAGCGCGCGCCCCGCAAACCAGCGTCTCGGCGCGCGAATACTGAATTAAATTGTTTTTCACGTCTTGCGCTTGTACAGACGAATTCACACAAAATTATGTAAAAACGCCCATCTTGGCGAGTATCCTAGTAAACAAAGTCAGTTGTTTCTCAAGTGAATGTAGCCATGTTCTAATGGGGTCTGTGCGTTCGGTCTTAAAAGGGGCAGTTTAACAAACCCACTGCTGTTTTAATGTTGATCAAACAATGGACAAATAAATTACTCACTGCTCTTGACTAAATAGGCTACCCTTTTCAAATTTACAAAAATATACATCTATATTTAATTTATCCAGTAATGAAGATGAAATTTTTTCACATTTGATTACTTATTCAAATTTCTGTACCGGTTAAATCTACCCGAAAAACTATAAAAACACTGTTTACTTCATTTGTAGTCTTTCACTGACTGCTTACTAGAGATGCACCGATTGATCGGCTGGTGACCGGAATTGGCTGATTTTCACGTGATCGGCCATGACCGGTGACCGGCCAGTCAGTCTGACATATTCTGATTTTTTTCCCGGTGAAATGCACTCGGGTGCCCCATGATTAACATCGCGCAACATCAGCATCACACGTGCACGCACATGTAGGAAACCTCGTGAATTACGGCCGTTTCACACCGCAAGCGTGAGCAGCGCGGGTTTTTTTTCCCGCCGAGCATGTTAATCAATGAGTGCATTCTCACCGCGAGCAGGAGCAGTGCGTGAGCGTCGAGCAGGAGCGTCGCGTGAGCAGCAGTGAAGCGGGTTTTCGGCGCAGTCTATTTTTGCTGCGCTGCTCGCGCTCAATTGAAGTGATTGTTTAGCCTGGCTAGACATATGGCAGACAAGAGAACAACTGTTTGCGAAATAAAACTTGCCATTGATGTACTTGCAACTTGCTCGAACCAATGACGGGGCGACTCTGAATGCGCGACCAATGAGTGCGCTCGCGCCCGCGCGCGTCAGAGCCCGCCAAGATGGGCGTGGCCAAGCTATATATTGGGCGCCCCGTCATGAGAGTTCTTTAGATTCAATCTCCTTCAGCGAACACCTTCTTCGCTGGATCCTCCGGATTATTGGAAGCCTTCGCCGCCGTGGAAAAGCATACCAGCGGGATTGCTACGAGGACGTCGGCACCTTCAGCCGCCTTCAAACACCTCCTACTGAGCCATCCGGCGCGCCATATACGCAAGTATTTTACATCTGTCCGCCCCGCGACATTTGTGAAAGAGCAATTTTCCAATAAGGCCTTGTTTCAAATGCCTTCCTGCGCGTCGTGCAGAGACCTTCTCCCGGACGGGGATCGTCACATCATCTGCGCTCGCTGCCTGGGCCGTGACCACGCAGAAGCTGCATTGACCAAGGGCGGATGCCCGGAATGTGATGACCTGGGTCTCTCCGCACTACGGGCTCGCCGCTTTCGCCGTGAGCGAGCCCATCGCCACCCCTCTGTTTGAGCCGCGCACTAAGAAAAAGCGCCGCTCACAGAGGCTTCCTGAACTTGAGCTCAGTGACGTCACGCCGAGCCAGTCTCCGCGTGCTTCACCGCCGCTCTTGCCTTCCCCACCGCCGGTTCAGTTCACCCAGCCGGACCCACACCCCTCTAGCAGAGCGGTGGGCCTTGTGACTTTCGGCGCGTCCGAGGACGACGGGGGAATGGACGACAGCTTGTCCATCGACGCTGCATCGGACGACTGGCCGGGCTCCACTCTCGACCCCGCCCCGTCGACGCTAGCTAGCACGAGCGGGGGCTCCACTATGGATACTGAGATTATCCGTGTCCTCTCTAAGGCCGCGGAAGACCTCGGGCTCGATTGGTCTTCTCCCGAAGAACCAACCCGGAGCCGACTGGATGAGTGGTTTCTGCAGGGGCGCCAGCAGGCCCCTCGGCAAAGGCCTTCTCCCTTCTTCCCGGAAGTTCACGACGAACTCACCAAGTCGTGGAAAGCCCCCCACTCTGCGCGCCTAAAGCCTTCTTTTTCTTCTTCGCTCTCCTCAGTGGACGGCGCGAAGGAAAGAGGCTACGAGGGAATGCCGCCCCTCGAGGAGGCCGTGGCCAATCATCTCTGCCCGCCCTCCACCACCGGATGGAAAGCCAAAGCTTCCCACCCCTCGAAGCCCTGCCGCACTACCTCTGCTCTCGCCGGTCGCGCCTACGCCGCCGCCGGCCAAGCTGCATCAGCGCTTCACTCAATGGCGGTACTTCAAGTGTTCCAAGCCAAGCTTCTCCGCTCTATGGACGAGTCTGGCCCCGAACCCGAAGCCTTCAGGGACTTACGCAGCGCGACTGATATAGCTCTGCGAGCCACGAAGGCCACCGCCCAGTCCATCGGCCGTGCTATGGCTAATTTGACTGTTCTCGAGCGCCATCTGTGGCTGACTCTGACAGAAATGAAGGACGCGGATAAGGCGCCATTTCTCGATGCGCCTATCTCCACCAGCTGGCTGTTTGGAACGGCAATTAAAGGTTTCGCCGAACGCTTCACTGAGGCCCAGAACGCTTCACAAGCTATGCGTCATTTCCTGCCAAAGCGCTCCAGCTCATCGCAGAGCAGACAGAGACCGCCACAGCCGCAGCGGGCTAACACAGCTCCCACCGCCTCTCAGCCCGCGCCTCAGGCTGACGCTCGACGCCGCTCGCGCTCTCACAACCGCAAGCCGCCTCCTGAGCGACGGGGTCCTCGGCCCAAGATTGTGCTGAACCCTGAGCCTCGAAAGCCGTCCTAGCCACAGAAATGAGAAGAGAGAGTGCGTGTCTCGCAAAAGCCGGACCACTCTCTCTGCAAAAGCTCAAACATTACCCAGTCCCCTTACAGGCGGCTGGATATGTCCATACAGCAGTCAATGGGCCAGTCACAGAGCTCGCTCACCTGCAAACAAACGCCGTTTTTACGGCGACGCACAGAAAACACAAAAAGAGTCTTTTTCTGCCTGCATCACTAAGGGTTCACATGTCCACAAAGTGTGCATTCCCAGATACTGTCAAAACAGTGCCAAATTCATTCCCAGCTCAGGCTGCGCTTCCCATGAATGTAGATCACGTGCCTACGGTCATGTACGCACCACTACACACAAGCACTGTTCACACAGTTATAAATTCATCCCCAGTAAAAGCGGGAAACATTATAAAAGTGACGCGTGTGCCTACCACTGTTTATGCACCCCCACTTATAAACACTGCCCTTACAGTGTCAAACACAACCTCAGCTCAGGCTGCGAGTTTTACAAACACAGCGCGCGCTGTTGTAATCACACACGCGCCCATTCACTCAGCTGCTCAGCGCGCGCCCGCGCCTCTGAGAGCTACGAGCTCAGGCGATTCGCTAGCCGGGTCCCTACGTCACAGCGGCCCGCCCCTAGCCTGTATTCAGCCCATATCTGTACACGCAGCGGCATGGGAAAACATTCCAGATATGCCGAAATGGGTATTGAATATAGTAAAGCACGGATACTCGCTCCAGTTCGCTCGCAGACCACCACGTTTTACGACTGTGGTCGAGACGAAAGTGAGAAAAGAGTGTTCACATGTTCTACGCACCGAGGTGCGCAAACTAATAGAAAAGGGCGCTGTGGAAACTGTTTCCCCCTCTCTGAGCGGGACAGGTTTTTACAGCCGCTATTTTCTCGTCCCGAAAAAGGATGGCGGTCTCCGCCCCATCCTACATCTCAGACACCTGAACAAAGCACTAATGATTCCTCTTTCAGAATGTTAACAACCAAGCATATCCTCGCGCAAGTGCGCCCAGGAGATTGGTTTCTCTCAGTGGATCTGAAAGATGCTTACTTTCACATTCCAATAGCGCCTCATCACAGGCCGTTTCTGAGATTCGCTTTCGAGGGACAGTCATACCAGTACACAGTACTCCCGTTCGGCCTGTCCCTGGCTCCCCGTACATTCACGAAATGTATGGATGCAGCACTTTCCCCCCTAAGACGAAGGGGAGTGCGAATACTGAATTATCTCGACGATTGGCTGGTTCTAGCACAATCAGAGAGTCAGCTAATAACACACAGATCTTGGATTATCAGCCATTTAGAATGCCTGGGTCTAAGAATCAATTTTGCAAAAAGCATACTATCTCCCAGCCAGAGAATTTCTTTCCTGGGAATAGTTCTAGACTCGATGCAAATGACAGCGCGTCTCTCATCGGAGCGCGCGCTCACCATCCGGCGCCTTGCAACATCATTCAGAGCGGGCGCGCGCGCCCCCGTCAAACGGTTTCAGAGGATGCTCGGTCTCATGGCCTCAGCATCGGCCGTACTCCAGCTAGGATTGTTGCATATGCGCCCTCTCCAACGCTGGCTCAAGAGCCGCGTCCCTACTCACGCGTGGCGTTCGGGCCACTTTTTAATCAGAGCGAACCACGGCTGTATAAAAGCCCTGGCGCACTGGAAAGCCGCCGACTGGTACCAGTCAGGCGTGAGTCTGGGTGTGAACACAAGGAGAAAGATGATAACGACAGATGCCTCCAAAATAGGTTGGGGGGGCCCTTTACGAGGGCAGGCCTGTCTCCGGCTTTTGGTCCTAAACATAAACTGTCTGGAAATGAAAGCGGTCGCTTTGGCTCTCAGAGCCCTGCTCCCACATCTAAAAAAAACGAACACGTCCTGGTCCGAACGGACAACATGACGGTAGTGTCGTACATAAATCGCCAGGGTGGACTCAGGTCGAGCTCCATGCATTCAATGGCCAGGAGACTCATTTTATGGTCCCAGCACAACTTGCGCTCGCTGAGAGCAGCGCATGTGCCAGGCGCCCTGAACCAGGGGGCAGACATGCTATCCAGAGACAAGATTCTCCCAGGAGAATGGGCTCTCAACCCTCTGACGATTCAGTGGTTATGGAAAACCTTTGGCAAAGCGGAGATCGACCTCTTCGCCTCCAAGGAGAACGCGCACTGCTCTCTTTTCTTCACGAAAAGCACGGACGCGCTCGCCCAGAGCTGGCCGAACCGCCCCTTATATGCCTTTCCCCCGATCGCGATGCTGCCACAGGTCATCAGTCGGGTCAGAGAGGAGGGAAACGCAGTGCTGCTGATAGCCCCACTCTGGAAGAACCAAACATGGTTTCCAGATTTGATGCAAATGCAATCTGCACCACGGCCGATTCCACTGAGGCCAGACCTCCTCAGTCAGGCCAGCGGGATGATATTTCATCCCCGCCCCGATCTGTGGGCCCTTCATGCATGGCCCCTCAACGGGTTCCCAGGAACCTCGCGAGCGGAGCACTAAAAACCATCGCTGAGGCGCGGGCGCCCTCCACGAGACGCTTATATGCCCAGAAATGGAAAGTGTTCAGTGACTGGTGTAATACCAAGGGCCTGAACCCTGTAACATGTAGGAAAACGAGTACACTCGTAATCTCGCAAGGGCTTCTGGAGGCGGGCCGCACCCCCTCCACGCTCAAAGTATATGTGGCTGCCATCACAGCGTCACACGACCTTGTAATGGAACGTCCATTGGGAAGAAACGACCTAATTATTCGTTTCCTAAGGGGCGCCAGGAGGATGAACCCTTTACGCCCCCCCTCAGTGCCGATCTGGGACCTAGCTACGGTCCTAGACGCTCTTAAAGGGCCCCCGTTCGAACCACTCCGAACCGTGCACCTTAAACAGCTCTCGCTCAAGACGGCGCTCTTGCTGGCACTCGCCTCGGTCAAGAGAGTGGGCGACCTGCACGCGCTTTCAACAAGCGCTGCCTGCCTAGAATTCGGACCTAACGACTGCAGGGTCGTCCTTAGACCGAAACATGGGTATATTCCTAAAGTGCTCACCACTCCCTTCAGAGCACAGGTTATCTCCCTAACTGCGCTTTCGTCTCCAGCAGACGAACACGACGCTAATCTACTCTGCCCCGTTAGGGCTCTCAGAGTGTATTTGGAGCGTTCTGCCCTATTCAAACAGACAGAACAACTGTTTGTATGCTTTGGCGGCCGTACGAAAGGTTCCGCCGTTTCAAAGCAGAGAATCTCTCACTGGATAGTCGAAGCTATAGCGCTGTCTTATGAAGCTAAGGGACTTCAATGCCCCTGGGGAGTCAAAGCACACTCCACCAGGAGTGTGGCTTCTTCCTGGGCATGGTCGAGCGGGATACCGATCGAGGATATTTGTGCGGCGGCAGGCTGGGCCTCACCGTCCACATTTATCAGATTCTACAACCTACAGGTCCCGACATTGCATTCCAATGTGCTATCAGCATAATGCTAGTTAAACTGCGAGTTCGTATCTAGATTATGTATGTGCTTGTGTCACACTGAGCGCCTTCTAGCCGCTCTGTATTTTTTCCCACATATAAAGCTCGCCTCTGCCGGCTAGTTGGATGATAACTTTGCTTTTTAGCTCAGGCACCTGCCTCTGGCTATCATAAGGCGAAGTTCATTACGCACGGCGTTTTGCATGGTGTTCCCATAGCGTAAGCTACTTACGCAATAGGAGAGACCTTTCGAAAGGGAACGACTCGGTTACTAACGTAACCTCGGTTCCCTGAGAGGAGGGAACGAGTATTGCGTAAGCTGCCGTGCTTGTGCTTGGTTAGTTCGCTTCAGTCGTTTTAACCTAAAGAACTCTCATGACGGGGCGCCCAATATATAGCTTGGCCACGCCCATCTTGGCGGGCTCTGACGCGCGCGGGCGCGAAGCGCGCTCATTGGTCGCGCATTCAGAGTCGCCCCGTCATTGGTTCGAGCAAGTTGCCGCAGCACAGCCAATGACCGAGTTCCTTCGTTCATTGCTGTCAGCTGTGCAGCTGCAATGCGTTTTACATAAAGACTTCAATATTCTCGAGAAAAGGAGTTTTCCCCATAGCGTAAGCTACTTACGCAATACTCGTTCCCTCCTCTCAGGGAACCGAGGTTACGTCAGTAACCGAGTCATTTTCATACATAAGTTTAGTTTCCTAAATAAGTAAATATATCACTTTTTTTTTAGTTGAATATATGAAAATGAAAATGGTTCTTCCATACCATAACACTGCACTTAGATATGTGTGAATTTCCCACACCAGGAGTAATAATTTATATAGTTCTATTTTATTTAATTTGTTAAAAAAATGTTCTATGTTCTATGTAAAATGTTCTATTAAAGAAAAGATAGAAAATAAATATTTGTGTTTGCTGTAAAGTGGTTAGAAAAAATGAAATCGGAATCGGCTAAAATCGGTATCGGCAGGCAAAACTCATGAGAAATCGGAATCGGCCTAGAAAAAAAAAACTGCAGTGCTTACCTTTTAATAATGTTTTAAATTCACATTAATTAGGCTGGCAGTTTTTGTTGTTATCAAAATTTAATTAAATAATTGATATTTTACTGGTGTCTAAACATTTGTACCACTGACCCAATCCTCAGCACTGACCCTTCTGGAGCTGCTCTAGTCTAAATATGTGCTGTGCTATTCAATGAAAGATAAAATATGATTGAGCAATAGAATGTACAGTAACAGAAGCTCATACAATGCATTTTAGCAGGCTTAATTAAGCATGAAAATAATTGAAAGAAATATATTTGATGAACAAATTAAGCCAACTAATATGATTTATATTCTTTTGGTTTATCTACTAATACATTTAAAAATTAGAAATGCAGTGAAAATTCAGGGATCGGTTACGGTATCGGTATCTCGTTCTGCAAAAAGTGGTATCGGTGCATCACTAATTCAAAATATTGTGATTTTTTTGTTGTTGTTGTTGTTGAAAATATACAATTGTTTCACGCTAAATCAACACTGCAGCCCATCTGAGATATAGAGCTATTTCTCATGGCTACATGACTTATTAACACTTAATATGCATGATATTAAGTATATGATAAGTATATAATACAACTTTCATTCTTTAGGTCAATCATATATAGGCCTATATTAATGGGGGAAAAATTCAGTTTCAATATCCTTTCAATGGTTAAGGGGATTTCCCATGCCTGACAGCGCTGGTCAATGGATTGACCTCTATGAAGTGAAACATCAGATACCATAGAATTTGAGTAAAAAAAATAAATGAAAAAAAATAAATAAAGATATTGTTTGATACGTGCTGATTGAAGTCCTTGAAATCCAAAAAAGTAGTGCTTGAAAAGTCCTTGAAAGTCTGTACGAACACTCACAATAACACTGGTAAGAATGAACTAAAGAGTAAAAAAATTCTTGCCTCAAAGCTGTAAAAGTTAGTTATCAAGCATCTAAGGCGTAATTTAAGTGAAGTGTAGGACTAAATCTTAAGTGTCAGTCTCAGAGATGATTCACGACACTTTGCTGTGCCACAAACGGGATTTTTGAGGAATACATAGGCATGGACCAATCACTGAATAGATTTCCTTATTTAAGAATATTCTCAGATAAATTCACATTGAATGGTGAAGTTCCTAAGAGGAGTCTACATTCAACAGACATTTGACAATAAATAATTTTCAAGAGAATACATTATGATGTAAAATAATATAGGGTTCATAGACAATTGGAAAAGATTTTGGGGCAGACCTGACCTGTTGAAAAGAGATGGTATTCATCCCTCCTGGAGTGGTGCCGCTCTTCTCTCTAGTAATATATTTACTAGAATATATTTCTCTCTAGTATATTTCTTCAAAATCTAGCGAAACTTACCAATTCACAAAATTATCGGAATGCATAATTGATAAAAAATTGGATGACTAGTAATTTCCTACTACTAAATTCTGAAAAAACAGAGATTCTAATTATTAGAGATGCTCCGATCAGCATTTTTGGGGCCGATCACTGATTACCGATCACCAAAATCATGATCTGCCGATCACTGCCGATCACAGAATGGCAGGGGAATGGGAATCTTTTATCTATAATCTAGCAGAGTTTGCACCATTTGTAGAAATGTGTTTATTTAATTGTATTTAGAAAATGAGATGTCTTAAGGCTACTGTAGGCCAGCTTTCCCAAATAAGGCAGAGTAACATTAAATTATTCCAAACAAAGAGGGGTCAGGCAGACCAACACACATCAGATCAGCCTAATGGGAGGGGATCAAGTTACACTTAGGCATATTTGGAAATTGTAGCCTCTTAATACACCGACTACATTTACTAATTGGCAACAAAATGTACACCTTGTTACACCAAAACTGGCTACTGATAAAAGGACAAAACTATGGCAAGTTTTTTTCTGTTATTATTATGAACGTCTAATGTAGTTGAGCAGAATGCTCTTTTATGAAGTTACTTCATTAAAGGACATATTTAATGAGATTATGCCTGAAAAGGTTTTGGATTTTTTATCATATGTTCATTTTAAAATATATATTGTATAAAATGACTTCTTGTTTATATTTGTTTTGTTTTATTGTATTTATATGATATTTGTATTTTTATAATTGAATTTTTGCCATGAAAATAGCTTTGAATGCTGACATGACATAAAATAATCTGAATCTGAATCTGATGTAGTTGAGGAACCAACTACGTCAGATCAAAAAAAATAAAATACCACCACCACTTTTGAAACATCTCGCGGCACGAATGTACCAATACAAATAAATAAAAACATCTCCAGTTAACTCAGAGCATTCATTTTGTTCATTTGTTAAATAAGAGGCGATCTAACGCTGAAATGGTTGTTTTTTTATCAAGTGATCAAAGTGCTCGTTGCCGCAGCGATCAGTGGCGCGGATACCGCGTTCTGTTGTGGCTCGCGCGGTGCACGGTCTTCACTCGGACGCGCGCTTCAATCCGTTGGGAGACTCCCTATTCGTTCCGGTGAAGGAGAACTCATGTTGCCACTGCCAAGCTCCACTCTGCTGTTGTGTGCCCGTGCGCCACGCATGCAGGTGGGAAAAAGTCGCGCGAGTAATTTACGTCACGTGATCGGCTTTTTTGATCGGCGCTTTTGGGGTTCGCCGATCAATCTACCAATATCGGCCGATCATGATCGGCGTCCGATCAATCGGAGCATCCCTACTAATTATTGGACAAAAAACTTCCACACGTAATAACCTAGAATACTGTCTAACACTTGATGGCTGCTCTGTTAAGTCTTCGTCGTCAGTTAGGAACCTGGGTGTGCTCTTTGATACCAATCTTTCATTTGAAAGTCACTTGTCTAGTATCTGTAAAACCGCATTTTTCCATCTTAAAAATATATCTAAATTACGTCATATGCTCTCATTGACAAATGCGGAACAACTAGTTCATGCGTTCATGACATCAAGGCTAGATTATTGTAATGCTCTACTGGGTGGTTGCCCTGCACGCATAATAAACAAACTACTGCTAGTTCAAAACGCAGCAGCTCGAGTTCTTACCAGAACCAGGAAGTATGACCATATTAGCCCGGTTCTGTCAACACTGCATTGGCTGCCTATTAAACATCGTATAAATTTTAAAATATTGCTGATTACTTACAAAGCACTAAATGGTTTAGTTCCGCAGTACTTGAGTGAGCTCTTAACGCATTATAGTCCTTCACGTCTATTGCGATCTCTGAGTTCCGGCCAGTTGATAATACCTATAATATCAAAATCGACTGCTGGCGGTAGATCCTTTTCCTATTTAGCACCAAAACTTTGGAACAATCTTCCTAACATTGTCCGGGAAGCAGACACAGTCTGTCAGTTCAAAGCTAGACTAAAAACACATCTCTTTGACCTAGCATACACAACACATTATCGACTTCTATAATTCAATATTAGGCTGCATAGATTAGGTCAGCCGGAATTGGGAACACTTCCCTTAAATCCTGATGTACTCGTTACATCATAAGAAGAATGGCATCTACGCTAATTTTAGTGACTTTGTTTATCCCGAGGTTTTCCCGCAGCCTGCCGGATCCAGGCCGTTTCCAGATCTGACGAAGGACCTTCGCCTGGACCCGATGACAATGCAGTGCTGATAAAATAAAATAAAATTCTGCATCAAAATTTATAGACAAGACAAGTTGTTTGTTTAGGCATGGTTTGTAAGGAATTACAAACCTGCGCACATATATTCAAATGCACATAACTATAGAATCAATTCTTAATGCGCATGTGAACACCATCAGCGTCCTTCACAGGTTTGCATTTAAAGTCTGTTTAGAGAGAACGGTGTCGTCTTAGCGGCCCTTAATTTAATAACAAATGATCATTTAGACGGAAGTGAATCAATCAAAACTAACTTTAGCTGGAAAAAAACATTATTCAAGAACCACTATAAAACCAAACCAATCTCTGTTACCTTAAACTATATGTTTATCTCTGTAAAGCTGCTTTGAAACAATCTACATTGTTAAAAGCGCTATATAAATGAGGATGACTTGACTTGACTTGACTAATATGGAACATAGTCTTAGAGCTCAAACGTAACGATTTGGGGCTCAGGTCAGGAAGCAGACTGGCTAAACCGACCGTCTGCTAGCTGTCTCACGTCACTGAGGTC
Source organism: Gila orcuttii (assembly GCA_026230005.1). Lineage (NCBI taxonomy): Eukaryota > Metazoa > Chordata > Actinopteri > Cypriniformes > Leuciscidae > Gila > Gila orcuttii. Next base: position 43,753,914 of record JAPDVR010000002.1, on the reverse strand, counting down.
AGATAAATCCCCTCACATTGACTCTTTCACCTAGATATCATCATATAGAGACTGTATCTGTTCCCCGAATAAGGAAATACAAAAAACTCCCAAACCCATTTAAGGGTAAAAAAAATTAAAATCCCTAAAATACTTTTCCAGCACTTTAGACACGGTTGCTTTTTTGCGCTTAAAGAAGATTAAAGAAAATAATCCAATGCCATGGTGCAACAAGTACACTTGGTCCCTTAAGAGAGCAGCCAGAAAAATGGAGCGCAACTGGAAGAAAACAAAACCAGACGTTTTTCGAATTTCATGGAGAGAGAGCACAATTGCGTACAGAAAGGCCTTTAAAACTGCTAGATCTGCTTATTTTTTGACTCTCTTAGAAGAAAACAAACACAACCCTAGGTATTTATCTGATACAGTGGCTAAATTAACAAGAAATAAAGCTTCTACTTCTGAAGTTTCCAAAGAGCATAGCAGTAATGTTTTTATGAACTTCTTTACTTACAAGATTGATAATATTAGAGAGAAAAATATAACTTTGCTCTTATCATCCGATCGTGGTTGTATCTCTCTTTTAGTGTTACTTGATCTAAGTGCAGCATTTGATACCATTGACCACAACATTCTTATAAATAGATTTGAAAATTATGTTGGCTTTTGTGGAATTGCATTGGCATGGTTTAAATCATACTTATATGACCGTTATCAGTTTGCAGCAGTAAATGAAGAGATGTCTTATCAATCACAAGTTCAGTATGGAGTACCACAAGGCTCAGTACTAGGACCGTTGCTGTTCACCCTGTACATGCTACCCTGTGGAGTTATCATTAGGAAGCATGGGATTAGTTTTTACTGTTATGCCGATGATACTCAGCTCTATATCTCTTCACGCCCCGGCAAAATTTTCCAATTCAAGAAATTAACGGAATGCATAGCTGATATAAAAATTTGGATGACTAGTAATTTCTTGTTACTTAACTCTAAACTTAACTTAAAAAACCTCTGCACGTACTAAACTAAAATACTTTTTAGGAACCTCGTTTAGGAACCTGGGTGTGTTCTTTGATACCAATCTTTCATTTGAAAGCCACGTTTCTAGCATCTGTAAAACCGCATTTTTCCATCTTAAAAATATATCTAAATTACGACATATGCTTTCAATGAAAAATGCGGAACAATTAGTTCATGCGTTCATGATCTCAAGGCTAGATTAATGTAATGCTCTTATAGGTGGTTCCCCTGCACGCATAATAAACAAACTACAGCTGGTCCAAAACGCAGCAGCTAGAGTTCTTACTAGAACCAGGAAGTATGACCATATTCGGTTCTGTCAACACTGCATTGGCTTCCTATTAAACATCGTTTAAATTTTTAAATATCGCTGATTACTTACAAAGCACTAAATGTTTTAACTCCCCAGTACTTGAGCGAGCTCTTAATGCATTATAGTCCTTCACATCTATTGCAATCTCAAAATTCTGGCCAGTTGATAATACCTAGAATATCAAAATCGACTACTGGTGGTAGATCCTTTTCCTACTTAGCACCTAAACTCTGGAACAGTCTCCCTAACATTGTCCGGGAAACATACACACTCTGTCAGTTTAAATCTAGACTAAAAACACATCTCTTTAACCAGGCATACACATAGAAAATTATGCATTCCTATTATTCAAAGCAATTAAATGATTATTAGGCTGCATAAATTAGGTCAGTCGGAACCAGGAACATGTATAACACCCGATGTACTTGTTACATCATAAGAAGAATGGTATCTACGCTAATGTTAGTCTTTCTGTTTAGTCCGAGGTTTACTGTAATCAGCTGGATCCGGGCCGTATCCAGATCAGATGGTGGACCTGCGTCTAGACACGACCACAGCGCATTATGTAGTCAGCCGGATCCGGGTCGTATCTAGATCAGATGGAGGACCTGTGCCTAGACACGACCACAACGCATCCCTGAATTGTCAGCAGAGGTTATGTCAACTAGACTCTACCCTGTAAAGGCCTCATCGACTCGACAGCCATCGGTACTGATCTTCAACAAACCCGTCTCCATACCTGTGTGATGACTGTGATGACGATCTTCAACCAGATGGAACTGGATAATATTCTGATTGTTCCAATCCAATCTGACTTCTGACCTATAATGCTACCTGAATCATAATCATACACTGTTGGTTCGTTGGCCAGAGGAGAACTGGCCCCCTGACTGAGCCTGTTTTCTCCCAAGGTATTTTCCTCCATTCTGCCACCTGATGGAGTTTTGGTTCCTTGCCACTGTCGCCTTTTTCGCCTTTGTCGCCCTTTTTTCATCTTTGTTGCCATTTGGCTTTTGGCTTGCTTAGTTGGGGACATTAAATTTAATATTTACTTTAATATTCAGCAATAATATTGATCTGCCTGCATTGACACCATTATATGACAAATTAACTGAGCTGGATGATGACATCACGGTTTTCTCCAGTGTGGCTATTAGGGCTGGGCGATATATCGCACGATATTGTTATGCGCATCTCGTCAGTAAAGCCGGTTCCTTGATTAGTAGTAAATCGCCTTCACCTGCTTTCAGATGGAGCGGCATTTACTCTACAGCACAAACTCCAGTGTTAAATTAACACTCAAGAGTGTTAAAGTTAATGAGATAATTAAATGATTAATTTAGTGATGTTTGAGCATTATTGAAGACACCTGATGTTAACAAGCAGAATCACTGAAGGAGAAAATCACAAATTGTAAGCAACCGTTATGGCGATAAGTGTTTGCTTTAGTTGGGCTCTTAACCTTTATACATTCACTTTAAATTTGTTTGTTTACTGTTATTTGATTATAACAGTCAAATGAACAAAGAAAAGTATGATCTGATAGTGTTGGTTATGTTCTGGCATAATCATATTGTGATCTGAAAATGAATCTTATTAAGATAGTTCGGTTTAACTTATTGCCAACAACTTTGTGATTCTACAGCATATATGAATATAGGTATGTTTCTTATAATCCAAAAAATGTAATAAACATTGTTCTGATTAAAACACTTTTAAATAATTTTATTTAGAAACACAGACATCAATAGTCAGCCTGTGAATCTCAACAATGGTGACAATAATAAAGCATTTTGCAGTGGCTGCCACCAATCACAACTCATTAATGGCTCCCATCATGCATTGCGATATGAATAAATTATGATCTGAATTTTCTATGTAATTTACTTTTCCTAATTGAATATTCTGCTCGTCACCATTGTTGAGATGCATAGACTGAATTTTGAAGTCTGTGAGTGCCTAAAAGAAAGGTCTTTTTTTTTTTTTTTTAGAAAACAACTTTTAAGAAATCCTTTATATTATAGCTAAAATTCTGGATATTTACGCAGAATCACAGTTATGCTGTAACAAACAACATACATCAAAAATATAAAGTTCAAATGATGATTGTCATAATATAACCAACACCATCAGATCACTTTTTTTCTTTGTTCATCTGGCAGTTATAACTCAGATAAAGTAGCCAAACAAAATCTAAAGTTAATAATATAAGGGTCAAGAGCCCAACTAAAGTAAACAATGATCGCCATAACGGTGGCTTTACAATTTGAGATTTTCCCCTACAGTGATTCTTCAGGTGTCTTCAATAATGCTCAATCATCACTACATTAATCACTTAATTATCTCATTAACTTCAACACTCTTGAGTGTGGACTCATATACACTTGCGGGAGTGTTAATTTAACACTGGAGTTTTTGCTGTGTACAAAGAGCCGTAGTTAACTGACAAGCTGAGCCATATCGCCTTAATTATCGCTGGCGATAGGTCCACGATATTGATGCGATATGGCTCAGCTTGTCAGTTAACTACGGCTCTTTGTAGTAAATGCCGCTCCATCTGAAAGCAGGTGATGTTGATTTACTACTAATCAAGGAACCGGCTTTACTGACGAGATGCGCATAACAATATCGTGCGATATATCGCCCAGCCCTAGTGGCTATATATATATATATATATATATATATATATATATTTATATATATATATATATATATATATATATATATATATATATATATATATATATATATATATATATATATATATATATATATATATAATGAACTAAATTAATAACTTTTACAACAAAAATGAAACATCACTGAACTTACACACTGGACTGTGACACTATTTTCTTCTGGAAACAAACTTTGTAGCATTATTTTCCTGTTATCTCTGTAAAGCTGCTTTGAAATAATCTGTATTGTAAAAGGCCCTATTTAAATAAATGTGACTTGACTTGACTACTTTGCTACCCATAGCTCGTATGTTATCACCCTTCACCACCCAGGCTCAGGTAGAGACAGATTAGTTACTCCCTCTCATTTGGGATGGTTGAGTATGCTCCTTAAGAGCCAAAGCACTCAAAGCTGACGCCCGTGACATTCAAAGTTGTTGGCCTTACGTAGGCTTCCTCAATAGTCCGGTAGCGTAAGATTGTACTCCCCTTTTTTTAAAGGCTCCTCTAAAGTGTCTCCCAACGAGTTGAATGCTTAGAATTGCAAAGGCATTAAGTATTATGTTGCAGGTCCCATGGAGCCTCCCTGATTCTAGCCCAGAGCCTTGTCAATACTTATCAGGTTGAGCATAGTGTTCCAGAATCAATCTAAAGATCACTCTGTTTGAATACTTAACTCCCTAAGTCTGGTCAGAAGGTAGAAGGACTCTCACAAGGCCTCCCTGTTAGATCAGCCCTAGAGCTGGAGGCGCTCCCCTTATTAGGGTCCATTTTTAAAGTGCCCAGCCTCCACAGGGCTTTGAAGCACTGTGTAGATCCAGGATCAAGTAGAGTTACTCCCCTCGTTTGCAAGGGTTAGAGAGCGCTATGCTGAGCTCTACTCTCCAGGATGCCCGTCTCTATGATCCGGTCTGTGAACGATTACTGCCACTATCTACAGTCCTACCTACCGGATGCCTCCACAAGTGAGGCAAATAATGTTAGAGATTCTGTTTAGGAAAGAGACAGGTTGTTGGTAAAGTGACTGGACGGGACTCCTTTCGGACCCCGTGGCCATATTTACTTAAAGGAACCCCTTCCAAGGAAGTCGTTGGTTCCAAGCCTTTGATCGGCCTTGGTAGGCCTTCACTGTATCGGAGTCGCACTAGTAGTGACATCATATGCTGTCGCCAGTCAGTTACGATTGCCATGATTGGTTAAGCTTTCAGACACCCGCTCACATGGAGGGCGTTCCCCATAGCGTCGTTGATGCAGTGTCTCGTTCCCTGTTCGACAATTTCGGAGACAATTTCGGCCAAATGACAGGAAAAAACCCATAAAAAACGGGCGCCCACAAAGCTACAACTACAATAATCTTCATTATTCAAACTAAAAATGCTAAAATTTTACCAAAAAATTATTTTATAATGTCTACATGTGTATCTGAATGCATACTGAAGAGGAATGACTTTAGGACCCAGTGGAACAGCTCATTTGCTCCAAGTAGAGCTATAAGGCTATCTAGTGGCAAGAGTCATGAAATTTCATGTTATGTATTTTTGTTTTTTTCACAAGAGGTCGGCATAGTGAATGTCGGCATCTCAATGTGAGATATTTTAAGCTGAATTAAAAGGGTTATGCATGAAATTGTGAGTTATTTTGAATTTAATTTGAAAGAATGTGAGGAATGTACTTATATTACTATTTATTTATTATTTATTGATTAATTTAAAGGTAAATAAAATAAAAAATAACAAAAAATCTCCCAAAAATTGCATTACAAAATAGATCGTAAGAATAATTTTAGGGCTTCGGGTCATTTTGACCAGTGAGGGAAAGATGTGTTACAAAGTGCGAGGGAAGGATGAGGGTTAAGCTGATGAAAACTGAGAACTGACTGCCTCAGATGCAGCCATTCTAATGACGAAAAAACACGACATTCACTGGACAAAAACTTAACTTGAGCTTGATTTTGGTAAACTGTTAATAATATAATGAAACATACAAGTATATTATCACATATAAAGCCACAATATAAAATTTGGCATCACAGTGTTGAATTCTTTTGTAAAAAAGTTCCATTTCCTTTTGCCTATGCCACAATATGAGGTAAATCCGGCCCTGATTTTGGACCAGCTGGAGTTTGTTTATCAAGCGTGAAAGACAACCACCCAGTAGAGCATTACAATAATCTAACCTTGAAGTCATGAACGCGGTTTTACAGATGCTAGAAACTTGGCTTTCAAATGAACGATTGGTATCAAAGAGCACACCCAGGTTCCTAACTGACGACAAAGAGTTGACAGAGCAGCCATCGATTGTTAGACAGTATTCTAGGTTACTACGTGTGGATGTCACCATTCTGTTTAGTTTAGTTTTGTTTTCATAGACTTTCAGATTGTTTTCATTTGTCACGTGTCTTCTTTGTTCAGATTTCTGCCACTCATTTGTCTCCTTGGTTGTCTCCTCCGCCTCCAGCCTTCGACCTCTTCGCTCCATCTTGGCCTGTTGACCTGTCAGCTCCTTCTTGGCTCTTCTCACCTTCGGCTCCAACGGAGAACCTCGGACTTGTGGCTTCAACCGGGTTCCCTCATCCTGCCGGCTCCCCCTCGGTCAGTCATCACACCACTTCCGCCACTAACTTGCAGGCCGTCTTTATGTTGCACCCTGTCCCTCCACGCCTACAGCTGCAGCGGGTTCCTCCTTCCCCTCGGAGTTACCTCTGTCCTCCATCACACCGGCTCCACCTGTCGCCTTGGTCTCCAGTACCAGCTATGTTGCTCATTTCCATCGTCTCTCTACCTGCGCCTGTGGATCCATTGGCCTTGTCTCCATTGGTCGTCCCTCAGTTGTCGTCAGCCTCAACACCACCTTGGCTCCTCCCTCCCTCTACTCCGCCGTGGGCTGTCAGCACTGGAGAGCTCTGGGTCTGTGCCATCAGGCTGCTCCCATCTTCGCCACTGGGACCTCGTCGTCCCCTCATTGCCATCCCTTCACCACATCCTGTCACCATTCCTTCACCACACCCTCGTCCTCCTCCAGAACCCCCCATGCCTCCCTCTGTCTTCATTTTGACATGTGTAGTGGATTTTTCCCTAAACCTAACCTACCCTAGAATAACTTATACTCCAGCGCGCCTATTCATTGACGTTAGCTGAGTTCACACTTCCGCGAGTCTACAGTCGACTACAGCTTCAGCTCCCTACTTATACTTCAGCGAGTCTACAATCGATTACAGCATCCGTCCAATCCTATACTCCAGCGAGTCTACAGTCGACTACAGCCGAGTTTACCCGTATAATTCTAACTTACTTTCTAACTTACCCTAAACAGTTTCTGCTGCGCAGCAGTAATATCAGACAGACTCCAGCAAATGTCCTTTAAATGCTTTTAATTACGGCCAAGAGAGTTCTCGAGCAATACTCAGAGAATCTCCCAAGTAAAAACAAGGCTGGTGGATCGCAGACAAATTCCATTGAGAATCCCCCCAGTCAACACGAATACAACAGTTTTTATACAATGGTATACAATGGAGGTATGTCAAATGACATTAATATGATTGGTTCTTCATTTACAGTCTCTTCTGTTACTGGGTAGAGGAGACTTTGTTTTAATGATTACTTCATTGATTACAAGTTCTAACTCAAGTCATCTAAACAAGTCATCTGTCTAGTTTAATTTCCCATATATGTTATTTTTACACGCAGTCAGGGGTTTGACACACATACATTCATCTAAAGTACAGGATGTCTTAGTACATTGTAACAGAGATTTAGCAGGTTAAATAAGGTCAAATGTTAAAACATGGTTAGTTTAATATTCAGTTTAAAATTTCTATGACACACGGCACGAGGTCGCGGCTTGCCGGAGGGGCCGCTCTGTCACCAATCTGTTTCGTCTAGTTTCGTTTTCTTGGACTTTCCGTTTGTTTTCATTTGTCACGTGTCTTTTTTGTTCAGATTCTCGCCACTAATTTGTCAAGTCAAGTCACCTTTATTTATATAGCGCTTTTTACAATACAGATTGTGGCGAGCAGGCCGAGGGCCATGAGAGAGCGGCACGAGGCCGGTGGCGTGATTACTGATGAGCGCCACCTGCGCGACGCACTGGTCTCGTATCTCTCACGGAGGAGCGGAAGCATAAAAGGAGGAGCAACGACAGTGGAGATCGAGAGAGGCCAGACCTGGACTTGTGTTGTTTGTTTTGTTATATTTTACTTCATTTTGTATTTGTTTTATTTTTGATTTGTTTTAGTTTTCAGGGAACGGGGGACTCCTGCCGTCTGCCCAAACCTGGAGGAGCCGTTGCCGTCCACCAGGCGGCCGAGGAGTGTCCAGCGCAACTGGACCTAAAGGTATCAGACTGGTAAGGTTTTATTTCATTGTGGACATAATTACTGATTATAATGACTTGTACTGTTTTTTTACGCGTTGCGGCGTGCTACAGGGTGAGAAAACTATGTAAACATAAACGCGTTGTAATAGTCAGTAGCAAATTCTTAAAATATGAATACATCAGTCAGAAGCACCAGACTGTACATGCAAAGATGGAATTGCCCCAATTTTTAGAATCAGCCTTTGTGCACAGCCGGCCTTGTACTCTCCCAGGTTCTGGAAACAGTCCTCCAAAAAATACGCAGCACACAGTCAAATATTTTGGTTGTTCTGTTCTGTAACTGTGTTGTAAATTAAACTTATCCACTGTTTTCTAATTGTGTCCTCTTTTGGAAGGCCAAACAATGTAGTTTGGCTTTCGCAACGAAAAACACAGCGTCTCCATGACATGGTGGCGCCAGCGGCAACAATAATACAGCGAGAATAAAAGTTACTCCTCCTTTCTTTGCGTATACATTTGGGCGGCGTTATGAAACTCTGCCCCCACAGACTGACGTAGATTTGTGGGGGCGTGTTTGAATGAAGTGTTTTAGGAAGGTGTGGCTGAGCCTTAACTTTTATAAAGAATATCTCTTTAGGTTGGACACTTTGAGCTGTGTAACTCTGCAGATCTTATACATGCACAAACAACTCCATAACACACTAAAGAAAAAGGAAAACAAGAAATCGCATAATATGAACCCTTTAAATCAACATAGCTCAACAGTAGAGAATTTAAGAAGAACATCTCAGAACATAGAAAAAAAAGGACATGGGACAAAGGACTTCACGTTCTGACTGTATACTATTTGGATTTAATGTGAAGCTGACGTAGAACGCTTGCTACCCGCTCATGTTGAAAGCAGAAGTCACGCTCCATTTTTCTGGCTGCTCTCTTGAGGGCCTGGTTGTTTTTAGATACAATTATAGATGATAGTCAGTCTGGCTTTATGCAAGGATGACATTAGTAAAAATATTAAAATAATCTTAGATTTAAATGATTATAAGGATTGCATAACTGATAACAGTTACATTCTATTTATAGATACTGTATGTACAAAGTCTTTGATACTGTGAAACATGTTTTTTTATTTGATTAAAGCTGCAGTCCGTAGTTTTTCCTCTTTGTCGCCATCTCTGTTCGAAATCTTATTCGTGGAATTATCAACTTTATGTGGGTTTTGCCTCAGCGCGGATGAATCCAATGTTTTGAGCAGAATGTGCGGCTGTCAGTCACCGCGCCGGTGTGGATATTCTGTCATTCGGAATCACAGATTCTACTTTTTGGAAGTATGACCAACATAAGAATTTTCACCGGAAAATGTCATCTGAATAAGTAACATCCACTTTTGTTCTGACCAACTAAGGGGAAAAAAGCATTGCAGTAAATCCTGCCGATTAAATCTAAGGCCCTATTGTTTTCGTAAGGATTATAAGAGCCCAAGCCCTGAAAGGGCACAGAGCCCTATTGTTTTCCTTAGGGTTATTTATTTATTAGGGCCCAACCCCTGAAAGGGCGAAGGCCCTATTGTTTTCCTTAGGATTATTAGGGCCCAAGCCCTGAAAGGGCGCAGAGCCCTGTTGTTTTCCTTAGGATTATTATTATTAGGGCCCAAGCCCTGAAAGGGCGAAGGCCCTATTGTTTTCCTAAGGATTATTTTTTTTTTTTTATGGCCCAAGCCCTGAAAGGGCGAAGGCCCTATTGTTTTCCTAAGGATTATTAGGGCCCAAGCCCTGAAAGGGCGCAGTTCTGTTCCGGTTCTTATTAGGGGCCAAGCACCGAAGGTGCGGGCACCTATTGTAATTGTTCCGGTTCTTATTAGGGGCCAAACACCAAAGGTGCGGAGGCACCTATTGTATCCGTTAGCGTTCTTATTATTAGGGGCCAAGCACCGAAGGTGCGGGCACCTATTGTAATGGTTCCGGTTCTTATTAGGGGCCAAGCACCGAAGGTGCGGGCACCTATTGTATCTGTTCCGGTTCTTATTATTAGGGGCCAAGCACCGAAGGTGCGGAGGCACCTATTGTAATCATTGGCGTTCTTATTATTAGAGGCCAAGCACCAAAGGTGCGGGCACCTATTGTAATTGTTCCGGTTCTTATTAGGGGCCAAGCACCAAAGGTGCGGAGGCACCTATTGTATCCATTAGCGTTCTTATTATTAGGGGCCAAGCACCGAAGGTGCGGGCACCTATTGTGTCTGTTCCGGTTCTTATTATTAGGGGCCAAGCACTGAAGGTGCGGAGGCACCTATTGTATCTGTTCCGGTTCTTATTAGGGGCCAATCACCAAAGGTGTGGAGGCACCTATTGTATCTGTTCCGGTTCTTATTAGGGGCCAAGCACCGAAGGTGCGGAGGCACCTATTGTATCTGTTCCGGTTCTTATTAGGGGACAAGCACCGAAGGTGCGGAGACACCTATGGTGTCTGTTCCGGTTCTTATTATTCTTCTTCTTCCTTCTTCTTCTTCTTCTTCCGACTGGGCGTCTATGGCAGCCCATAGAACCCCTTGCGGGAAAGTTGTGAAATTTGACACACTGATTAACCCTTTAGGCGCCAGAGGTTTTTTCCTAAAACGTTCGATTTTGACATCTTAATTTCAAAAGGCTATATCTTAAAAGTGATAAAAGATAGAGACTTTCTGTAAACTAGAGAAATATTAAGGATGATCGAAAGTTTATGTAGGGATTACATTTTCCCATCTAATTTGCATATTATGACGTCATATGGTGGCGGTGTAGGATTACAAATTTTATTTAAATGTTTTAATTTAGATTTCTAATACAATAGTATTTTATATTGAGAAAGTTTATAAATGATGAGACCAGGAAATCTCTGCAAACGGTAGGCGTTCCCAGCGGGATATTCCTGACTGTCCCGCTTGTGTCTCACCGGGTGAAACTCATGCTGAGCAAGTTTGAACACCTGCTATTTTATTACTGAGACCGTTTGTCTTGGAGTTCTCATCTCAGTACGTGAAGTCTATGCCTTTCCTGTTCTCGTGTCTCATGCTGAGCAGGTTCCAAAATCTGTATACCATATTTACATTTGCTTTGTTTCAGAGAAGTCTCCACCTATATGTAATCCCTCCCCCTTGAAATGTATATAAACTACAATGAAAAGTTCCCTTAGTTAGACTAGACTTGACTTGATGACTGCAGCAACCGACAGCTCGTGTTCTCAATAAAGAATCCTGCTGAAGAACCTATCAAGTCTCCTGGTTTTTCGCTTCTGAGTTTTTCTGAACTGAAAAAGGAAGAAGTTTACAACAGATGGTGCCCTGTGACCCGGCTGGAGAAACTGAAACTCAACAAAGAATGAACTTTTGAAACTTCAAAGATCTCAACAAAGCTGACTAAGTCTCCAGACTGAATTTTGAAACATCCAGCTAAACAAAGATTGCCAGACTGAATCTTTCCAGCTTCCTCCAGATTGAAAACTTCAAGCTGAACCAAGATTTCCAGACGGAATCTTTCTATACAACAAAAATTTGGTGAGTTTCACTCCATTCAAAGAACCGTTGAAAAACCAGTAAAAAAAATCTGTTATTCCTCTGCGCCATCAGAGAAGAAGTTAACAAACAGCTGTAGGGTTTGTTAACTAAAGTTATCTTCTAAAGTTGCTTTTAGAGATGAAATGTATCCTCTGTTTTTCAGGCAGGGAAGATTAACGTACATGTTAATATTGTTTTACCCTCTGCTTTGCCAGGGAAGTGTTTTATCCTCTATAAAGTTAGGGAAGATTAGCATCAAGTGCTAATATATTGTACCCTCTGTTTTCAGGCAGGGAAGATTAACGTACATGTTAATATTGTTTTATCCTCTGCTTTGCCAGGGAAGTGGCAAAAGTTTTTTTTTCAGGCAGGGAAGATTTTAGCATAAATTGCTAGTAATTTGTGTATCCTTTGCTTTAGGCAGAGAAGGTTAGCATTAACAACAGTAATCTGTGTTAACGAGTGTACCCTCTGTGGATCAGAGAAGTTTTAGTGTCTGTTTGTGTTGGCAACAAAGAAAACTCACAACAATGTATAGAAGGAATGCTAGACTAATCCCCACAACAGAAAAAGGTGGTCTCGCTACTCCTTTATGGACAGACAGTGAGTTCAGGTCATTGTTAGGGGAGCAGATGGACTCCATAGTGACTGAGTCAGTCAGATTGGACTTGAGAAAGAAATTTTCTTTAATGGCTACAACATATAGGTCTACAGTACAGAGAAATTTAATGTCGGAGCGAACGCCGTGTCACTGGTGAGCATGAGGGGCAGAGGTGCGTTTTTTGAATAATAATCAAATAATTCCCAGCAATCGTCAAATATTATTTTTGCTTGACATGCCCATCTCTACAAAATACGAAAAGTCTTAATCAGACAAAATACAAGCATCATAGCATAAGAACGAAATATAAATAAATAAATAAAATAAAAATACATTAAAGTAGGCCTAAATAATAAATAAATAAATAAAAGAGGCTCCGTAGCTTCTGAAGCATGAACTCAAGCAAGTAGTCGCAGTTGTTGCTGTTATGGCTACTGATTTAGCGTGTCTGACTAGTCGACACGTGGGGTGATGACATCATCGTTTCACAAAATATACGGATTGGCCGTACACACGAAACCGCAAGGGCGTCGTTTTCAGATTTATCCACTTTGGGACCCGGTTTAAAAAAATAGCGGTTTCACTCTCCCAAAACATCGGATTCGTGTGGACGAAACGCCAATACGATAAAAAATGTATACGTATACAGCGAAACGCGTCTTCGTGTGGACGGGCCCTTAGAGGCTGAAGGAGAAATTAATCATGATTGTGTTACGCTTACATACACACCTTCGAGGGAAGTAAAAGAAACTCCCATAGAGAATTCAGAATTTGAGTTGTTTGTTGACGGTTCAGCTCAAGTAATTGAAAGTAATTCAGAAACAAGCCATTAGAGTGGCATGGACCACATTAAGTGATGTTGATTACAGCAGCTGCAGGATTGTTTCAGGGAAGGAAAAACCTGGACTAATTTCACACTGTAAAGTTGTTTCCCCATCTACAGGGATAGATTAGGACACGGAACCAGTGAGGAGCCCCGGGAAGAACCGAACGCAACAGGCTTCGGGGGTTAATCCTGGGGTGAAGACTTCCCTTATAGGCCCTATCCTAGTCCATCCTTACCTCACTGTTCCTTAGGTGTCAAAGGGTTTAAGAAATAGGGAAAGAGGGAACAACAATAGCAGACTCAGAAAAGTTTACAAACATAGTGTTTGAACAAATACTGCTCTACTGTCTAGCAGACTCAGAAAAAGTTTACAACCATAGTGTGTGAACAAATACAGCTCTCCTGTCTTTTGTTTTCTTTCTTACTCTGTGCAGACACCACTTGATGACTGTCCGGGACCCATATGCACCGACCTCGTCATCTGCGTATGAAGCCACAAGAAAACCTCAAGAAAATGACTAGACCCACTGCCGAACCAACTATCACGAAAGAAAAAAAAAAACACAACGCAGAGACTCACATACGAAACTTTCAGTCATCCATCAACATGATCAAGATTGTCGTACCAGTAACATGACGGACACTCTCGCTTCGCACAAGATAATGATCTTACAGAACAGAGTGGCCTTGGATTCAACGCAAGGAGGAGCCTGCACCATCATCGGACCTGAGTGCTACACCGGGTTTTAATGGATCCAACAGAGAACTTGAACAAAATCCAACAAGACATTCTTGATCTTTCAGCAAAATTACACCAGATGACTGAAGATAATACTTCATGGTTCGGAAAACTTGTTAGGTAAACTGTGGATATGAATAAAGAAAATAGCAATTCTGCTTTTGTTTCTTCTACTAGCGTACTATCTATGCGTCCACTGTATCAAGTGTTTCATTCAACAAATGACTCACGCCCCTCACAAAGAAATGACAGTTTCAAACAGAAAAGACTATTACTTAAGAACTTCACGGACCCTAAAATTGCATGTTTGTTTCTGTGTCAGCATGCAATTGCAGAAACAGCAACACAGAAGCATGTGCCTGTAATGATCACAAGTTACAAGAATTAACTTTTAAGTGTCTAAATTTGTATTTTGTGAGAGTTATTTAGAACTCTCAAAGTGGGAAATGTAGGATTACAAATTTTATTTAAATGTTTTAATTTAGATTTCTAATACAATAGTATTTTTATATTGAGAAAGTTTATAAATGATGAGACCAGGAAATCTCTGAGCAAGTTTGAACACCTGCTATTTTATTACTGAGACCGTTTGTCTTGGAGTTCTCATCTCAGTACGAGAAGTCTATGCCTTTCCTGTTCTCGTGTCTCATGCTGAGCAGGTTCCAAAATCTGTATACCATATTTACATTTGCTTTGTTTCAGAGAAGTCTCCACCTATATGTAATCCCTCCCCCTTGAAATTTATATAAACTACAATGAAAAGTTCCCTTAGTTCGTCTAGACTTGACTTGATGACTGCAGCTACCGACAGCTCGTGTTCTCAATAAAGAATTCTGCTGAAGAACCTATCAAGTCTCCTGGTTTTTCGCTTCTGAGTTTTTCTACACTGAAAAAGGAAGAAGTTTACAACAGGTTCTTCGGGATAATATTGCACTTTGCACACTATTGGCTAGACGACTTATACTAATTAATTGGAAGCTGCCATCTCCTCCGACCTACCGTCAGTGGGTTTTTGGCCTACTTTTTGCCCTCAAACTTGAAAAGATTAAATTTGGATTTAGAATGAAACCCGATCTTTTCTTGAAATCTTGGAGCCCATTTTTAGATTAATTTAAGGAGACGAGCTCTGGATAAACCTTTTTTTTCTCTTTTTTTTCTGGTTTATTTAGTTTAGTTTATATGTATATGTTACTTTGATTACATGTTCATTCGTATGTGAGCATTTACTATGCTTGTTTAATTTTTGATTTCTTCCCTTTATTTAATTATGTAACAATCTGATGCTTGTACTGTACTTCAGATGCTTTTCTTAAAAAAAAAAAAAAAAATACTATTCAACATGAAATTCCAATTCAAAATTGTCTAAAAATCCTAAAAGCATTAATTGCGTTTATGGAAGTCAAGTCAAGTCAACTTTATTTATATAGCGCTTTTTACGATACAGATTGTTTCAAAGCAGCTTTACAGTGATAGCAGAAAAATATTGCAACAAAGTTTGTTTCTGATGTACAGTAGATCTAGAATAAAATTGCATCATAGTCCAGCTGAAGTAAGTTCAGTGATGGTTCATTTTTGTTGTAAAAAGGTTATTAATTTAGTTCATTTATATAAGCGGCAACACTTCAAAAGAATTATATTTAAAACAAGACTTTTCAGTAGTTCTGAAGATTTTACTATAAATGACAGCAACACCTCCCCCTTTGCCTTTCAGACGAGGCTCATGTTTATAACAGTAATCTTCCGGGGTGGACTCATTTAAAGTAATGTAATTGTCTGGTTTTAGCCAGGTTTCTGTCAAACACAGCACATCTAGGTTATAATCTGTAATCATATCATTAACAATAAGTGCTTTTGAAGTAAGGGATTGTGTCAGGGTTCTGTCGCCTCGGTCTGGGTCCTGTTACTGGTTGGTTACAGAGCTCTGGCATTCCCAGTTTGTCTTGTGTTGGTTTAGTCTGGTTTATTGTGAGCACATGGCTTGTCTTGTATTCATTGTGCCATGTGCTCTCCTGTCAATTGTCTAGCCCCTCCCATCTCATTTCCTGATAATTAATTAATCTTTCCCACCTGCCTTGTTCGTTACCCCCCTTTGTTTGTTCCCTATTTAGTCTCCCTGTGTTTGCAGTCCTGTGCTGGTTTGTTATCTATGTTTCCCTTGTGTTTCCTGTGCCTGCCTGAGATCTCTCTTGTTTTCCCCCACGGGGTAGTTTTGTTTATAGTTTTGATTTTGTTTTGTAGTTACCTAATAAACATCCTTATTCTCCGCACCTTTATCCTCGCTTCACTTTGGACCCAACCGTGACAGAACAAACCAGCCATCATGTGGATACAGCGGAGTGAGATTTTTCCTCCTGGAGAAGAGAAAGGGTCTCATATTTCCCTATTGGATTATTTTGCTATGTGTGCTCGTAGGACTGAGGAGACCATAGCAGCCAGCTCTCAGGGTGGAAGAGGAAAGTCCAGTACTGCTACTGGCAGTTCCTCTAAACCTCCTGTCTACCAACAATCCTTTGAGGGAACCCGCCTAGTCAAATTCTCTGGGACTCGTGGAGGCCTTAGGAGAGGACATGGTCAACATGGACCCCGACGCCATTCCACAAGTCAACCTCTCTTCAGCCCTGAACCAATGCCATCTAGTAGCTTCGAACCCGTGACTTCAGCGATCCCTAGTCCGGTGGTCCGGGAGGAACCGACTTCGGGGGTCTCGGGTCCGGTGGTCCGGGAGGAACCGACTTTGGGGGTCTCGAGTCCGGTGGTCCCAACCCCGGTGGTTCAGGAGGAACTGACTTCGGGGGTCTCAAGTCCGGTCTCAAGTCCGGTGGTCCGGGAGGACCCGACTTCGGGGGTGCGATAGTCTCGCTTTTTTTCTTATCAGTGCAAAAGAGACTCAAAATACTCTGTTGATTTTGATTTTACATATTTGTGTTATACATAATTCGATCCTGTTAAGTGTCCATTTTTTTTGTGTATACTCACAATATAAACAAAGTATTGTGCTTTTAGTGAAATAAAGAAAAATAAACATGATGCTAGTTTTGCCTTCTCTCTGTCAGTGAAGTCCATTCTGAAACGCGTCTGAAAATTAACTGTAATTCCGCGAATACTTGTCATACAGGCACGAGTGTTTTTCCATAATGAAGCTTGAACTCTCTTCATTTAAATGAATTAATTTATATAAAAAAACAAATATTCTCAGTTTATGTAATCTGTATGAAAAGAGAGAGATGTCAGTATTTTTCTTTCCAGCTCATTATACCTCATTACGCGTTAATGTGCCACGCCCACGGAGAGCGTGCGGTATTCTAACGCAAATGATCTAAGCCAAGCCATGCAAACATGCCAACGCCCACCAGCTGGATTATAAAACACATCATGTTTAGTAAGTTTCTTACTACCGCTGTGAACACAGCGTATCCCTACGCTTTGAGGAATAATACTATCTAATAACCCTGGAAAATGTACCAGAAGTGCTGGTAGTTTCATTTCGAGGAGCAACGGATCCAGCGGATCCAGCTAAGTCATTTATTCTTAAGTGCTTTGTTCTAATCGCGATTTTGAATAGTGTCTATAAACCGCAAAAAGACTGTTTAAATACGAATTGCGTGTCTGTTTGTAGGCTAAATGATGAATGAACGGCACAGGCGCGCGCCCTTTGTTTACTACAGTTATACAGTGCGTGTCTGTGCCGTTCATTCACTCTCGCATCTACATTAGTAAACATGTTATTTTTACATGAATACATCCAAACTATATTGCTATAGCCTACTAAGATGAGTAAAAATAGACTGAAATATGTTGAAATAAAATGTCTGTATAAGCAACAAACTGCAAATTAACATGTATATGCTAATATATCATACACAATATATTACAGACTAAATATGAATGTTTAGACAAGATTTTGTGATTAGTTTTGGATAGATTATATAAAGTTTTGACTAAAAAAAGACTACTGTCACATTAAATAGGTAAGCTTTTGTTCACCAATTTCTGCTCATGTTAAATATACTATAGTATGATGTTTTGTCAAAAATAAAGTAGGTATATTGAATTATCAACTAAGATGTTATTATAGTGTTTGTTCCAATATTCAAACTAATGAATCCTTACCTTTTTTAATAAGTATGATAAAATGTATACTTTTTACAAAGAAAGAATACACTTGAAATATTGTTAAAATTGTAATTGGTTACAATTTCTAATTGTAAAATATGTATATATAGATAATTTTTTTTGTCCTTGCATTCTTTGGGACCCTGTGACACATCTGTGTGAGAGGCTAATTAATATGCAGCTCATTATGTATGTGGCACATTATCCGGCCTTTGTCTTCTCAGGTGTGAACACGCCTCCACGCATATGGCCTTTCCAAACAAAAGGTGTCTTATAAAATTTTAATCAATGTATTGTTTTGTGTAAATGATTAGGCAGGATGATTTTCAGATCATTTTGAAGCAAAAACTCTAGGCAACAATGCCCATTAGTCAAAAGTCTTGTGGACACATATTTACTATGTGTTTTGTGGCCTTATTTCAGACACTTTAAGTTTTAGTTTTTTCAATAACCATGCATAAACAATATTCTCTCAAAAATACAAACATGTACATACATCTTGCTCACATATTATGGTAGCCCTGTTTGTGCTAAATAGATTGTAATTACACCTTTGCTATTAATATTTTTATAAGCAACTGAAAAAAGCACAAATGTCAGGGCATGTCAAAACATCTCAAGGACCCCAAAAACACCTTAGACCTCAGAGGGTTAAGTCCGGTCCGGGAGGCCCTGATTTCAGTTGCCCCAGAGCTGTCCACTCTCCCAGTCACGCCTCTAGTGGTAGCTGAGGAGACAGCTGCACCCTCTCGCTCTCGGAGACAGAGGAGGAGGAAGGTTTTCCTTTCACCTGGTCCAGTGGTTCCAGAGCCCCCATGTCCTGTGTTTCCAGAGGTCCCTGTTATGGCCATGGAGGCTATTCCTGAGCCTACCGTTTACACCATCAGTCCTGCCATGGCTAAGAGGGCTGTCTTCACGTTCTATGCATTGGCCGTTCTGCATGCATGGAGGAAGTATATGCTTTCTGCCGATCCAGAGACTGTTCACGTCCTGTCTACCGATCCAGAGACTGTTCACGTCATGTCTGCCGATCCAGAGACTGTTCACGTCACGTCTGCCGATCCAGAGACTGTTCACGTCATTTCTGCCGATCCAGAGACTGTTCACGTCACGTCTGCCGATCCAGAGACTGTTCACGTCACGTCTGCCGATCCAGAGACTGTTCACGTCACGTCTAACGATCCAGAGACTGTTCACGTCACGTCTGCCCAGCCAGAGACTGTTCATGAACCGTCTGCCCAGCCAGAGGCTGTTCACGTCCCGTCTGCCCAGCCAGAGACTGTTCACGTCCCGTCTGCCCAGCCAGAGTCTGTTCACGTCATGTCTGCCGATCCAGAGACTGTTCACGTCACGTCTGCCGATCCAGAGACTGTTCACGTCACGTCTGCCGATCCAGAGACTGTTCACGTCACGTCTAACGATCCAGAGACTGTTCACGTCACGTCTGCCCAGCCAGAGACTGTTCATGAACCGTCTGCCCAGCCAGAGGCTGTTCACGTCCCGTCTGCCCAGCCAGAGACTGTTCACGTCTCGTCTGCCCAGCCAGAGACTGTTCACGTCCCGTCTGCCCAGCCAGAGACTGTTCATAAACCGTCTGCCCAGCCAGAGGCTGTTCACGTCCCGTCTGCCCAGCCAGAGACTGTTCACGTCCCATCTGCCCAGCCAGAGTCTGTCCCAGAGCCTATCCCGGAGCACGATCCTGACTCAGTCACTCTCCCCAAGTATTTTTTTGGGGGGGCTATAGATCCTCGCCGTGGCCGTCCAAAGGCCCATGGCCACCTGAAGGGTCTTCACCGCCATGGCCACCCAAAGGGTCTTCACCGCCGTTGCCGCTCGAAGGGTCTTCACCGCCATGGCCGCTCGAAGGGTCTTCACCGCCATGGCCACCTGAAGAGTCCTCTCCGCCATGGCCACCCGAAGGGTCTTCACCGCCATGGCCACCCGAACAGCCTGTTCTGCTTTGGCCGCCTGAACAGCCTGTTCTGCTTTGGCCGCCTGAACAGCCTGTTCTGCCTTGGTCGCCTGCACAGCCTGCTCCGCCCTGGTTGCCTGCACAGCCTGCTCCGCCCTGGTTGCCTCCACAGCCTGATCCGCCCTGGTTGCCTGCACAGCCTGCTCTGCCCTGGTCGCCTGCACAGCCTGCTCCGCCCTGGTCGCCTGCACAGCCTGCTCCGCCCTGGTCGCCTGCACAGCCTGCTCCGCCCTGGTCGCCTGCACAGCCTGCTCCGCCCTGGTCGCCTGCACAGCCTGCTCAGCTCTGGCCGCCTGCACAGCCGGATCCGCCCTGGCCACCCGATGGACTGTCTGAGCCACCCGGGTTCACAGTCAGGAATCTGGACCTGCTGGAGTCTCCCAGGCTCAACCCTCCCGTCCCTCCCTGGTCACCAAGGACTTTGTGGCCCGCTAGGCGGGTAGTGACTGGACTGGCTTCCCTTTTTAGACATAAATGGAAGATTTGAAATGGGTCTGTAATTTGCTAGGTTATTTGGATCTTAATGAGAGGTTTTATTACTGCCAGCTTGAATATTCTTGGAACATGACCTAAAAATAAAGACGAGTTAATAATATTGAGAAGAGGCTCTTCCACTACAGGTAACACTTCTTTCAGTAGTTTAGTGGGTATTGGATCTAATAAACATGTTATTGGTTTAGATGCAATGATAAGTTTATTTAGCTCTTCCTTTCCTATAGTTGTAAAGCTCTGTATAGTTGTTCTTGAGGGGCAATAATTGAGGCTGAATCATAGGACACCATAAAAGATTGTACATTTACAATTGTGTTTCTAATGCTTTCTATTTTCTCAGTGAAGAAATTTATAAAATCATTACTACTATACTGTGACAGAATATTTTGCTCTGGTGATGTCTGTTTATTTGTTAGTCTAGCCACGGTGTTAAATAAAAACCTTGGATTATTTTGGTTATTTTCTATTAGTTTGCGGAGATGCTCAGCCCTGGCTGCTTTTAGAGCCTTTTTATAACGTGACATACTGTCTTTCCACGCGATTCTAAAGACCTCTAAATTAGTTTGTTTCCATTTACGCTCTAAGTTACGAGTTTCTCTCTTGATAACATGTGTAGCACTGTTGTACCATGGTGCCTTAGTTTTCTCTCCAACCTTTTTTAATCTAATTGGTGCAACAATTTCTAATGTACTAAAGAAAATGGTGCTCAAACTGCTAGTCATTTCCTCTAGTTAATCTGTTTGTTTGTACTACCAATATCACTACTAATTTAGGACTGAAATCCTGGATAGAAACCGTATCCTTTTAGTGATACGGGTGTAAATAAGACGATCGATAGGCGAGAGGCCACGCATGCAATGCTAGCGGGCTTAAGGCTAGTAGCGGAAATTCGGAAAGTTGGATATAAGTAGCGATATCAAAGCAATTCGATTGTTTTTTATAAGGAATAGTATCGAAGATATGTCGAAGACTATGTCACTAGTCATGACTGTTTCCCGAAACCATATTGTCACAATTTGTCATTCAACCATGTTGGTTAATGATGTCACACAGGTGGTGAAGTAATAATAACTTCTTTTAATTAATCCGTTTGAGATCGAATTAATGCTAGATGTTTTGCTATACATTCCCCCCAATAATTTTTTTTTTTAGGGCATATGTCCTCGCCGTGGCCACCCAAAGGCCCACGGCCACCTGAAAGGTCCTCTCCGCCATGGCCACCCGAAAGGTCCTCTCCGCCATGGCCACCCGAAAGGTCCTCTCCGCCATGACCACCCGAAAGGTCCTCTCTGCCATGGCCACCCGAAGGGTCCTCTCCACCATGGCTGCCCGAAAGGTCGTCTCCACCATGGCCGCCCGAAGGGTCGTCTCCACCATGGCCGCCCGAAGGGTCGTCTACACCATGGTCACCCGAAGGGGCGTCTCCACCATGGCTGCCTGAACAACCTGCTCCGCCCTGGCTGCCTGCTCAACCAGGTCCGTCCTGGTCCCCTGAACTGCCAGCTCCGCCCTGGCCGCCTGCACAGCCTGGTCCGCCCTGGCCGCCTGCACATCCTGCTCCGCCCTGTCCACCTGCACTGCCTGCTCCGCCCTGGAGGCTTCCTGCCACAGATAGGCCACGCCCTGCTCAGCCTTCAGGGTGCCCACCCCCCCACACCTGTTGATGTTTTACGATGCGAGGTTGTGCCTTTTTGAAGGGGGGCGTATTGTCACAGTCTTCGTTTGCACCGCTCTGTCTTCGTCTCCACTACACTTCCCAGAATCCCTCGTCTTCACACCTGAACTCACTCCCTCATTTACCCACCTGTTCATCGTCATCATCCGTGTTACCTCTGCTCACCTCGTTATTGTTGATTTGTGTCTGTATTCAGTTTCCTGCTGTTCAGTTAGTCCTTGTCGGTTCTTGTGCTTGTATGTTGCATCGTGTATGTACCCTCTGCCCGTTTGCCTGCTTGTACCAGTTTGTGATATTTGGATTTAGTAAACATTTTAATTGCCCCCTTTTGACTCAGCTTCTGCTTCTGCCCGCACCACACCCGTGACAGTACCATGGTCATGTGGTACAAGTAGGAGCTCTCAGAAAATTTCCATCTTACAAAATGGAAATAACAATTGTAATTAAAAGCTCTATGAGGACATGAATGCTTTTTACAGGTTAAAATCTCGTAATTACGGTAATTACAACATGGCATGAAGGTACCTTATGTACCTACATGCAATATTTTGAATATTGATCACTTTTTTTGTAATAACGACAAATCTTTCAGTTATTTTGTCAGTGTATATGCCAAGAAGTTTTGGGTTGAAATAGAAAATTTGATTAAGAAAGTTGTACAGCTGGGATGAACTGACATATTAATATACTATGCTGATAATACAATAATAAAAGTAAAGCCTATCTTACACAAATATCAGTATTAATGGGGAAATTCCGTGTAAAATGAGAAGGCTTTATTCCAGACCTTTTCCACACTGTAAAATCTAATTAGTTAGACTTATTTAAAAAAAAGCATGCAAACTGATTGCTTAAAGTCGTCATGAAACGGAAGTTGAGATTGTCCTTTTTTCCTTATTGTGACGTATATCCGAGTGAAACGGCTTCTGAAATTAGAAAAAAAATGTAGGGTGGGGCTTGATTTCGTCCTTCGGGAATTGATTGGATCGTTGGAGGTTGGGCGTTGCTAACAATGTTAGCAACAGATTTGCTAACAGATTTGAATGCCAGTTTACTGTCAGTTGTGGAGGATATCTCTCCACCGGACTCACCACCGTTACCCTCCCATGAAGCATTTTTAATTGAGGAACCCGACGATGAGAACGAGGACGAGCAGCCAAATTTTCCGGAAGGAATCACCCCATATTTATATGAGCCTCCCGCGAACCAAGAGACAGACCACAATAGCCACGCCCTCTAGTAATAGATTTTGACCGGAAGAGAAGTTGTTTCGAGGGGGGAGGGAAGGGTAACGTATTTGGTTAAATATTATAAGGATACATGAATTAAAAAAAATAATGAAGTGCACAGATAAATCATTTATAATAAACACTACAATAGTACATATAAAAATACGAATGGTAAAATTTGATTTCATGACAACTTGCTAGTTGAAACAAGTAAAGTGAAATAGGAATAGTATGGTACTGACAAATGCTTAGTTAGTATAGTTCACTTACACAAGATTTCTAGTAACTAAAAAAGAACTGCAGAGAGTACTTGATCATTTGCTTTAAATAAAATATAATTGTTACCATTGTTGTGTTTTGCATGCTGAATGTTGAAGTGTGTGTGACTCAAGCATGATCAATTGCAAAATGGACCTCAAATATAGAGGGTTTCACGAAGTGTTTAGGACATAGCTAAGTGTTATCAACAGAATTATAAAAGATCATTAATTGACTTGAAGTTATGTTATATATATATATATATATATATATATATATATATATATATATATATATATATCTTCTCTTCCTTTGATACCAAATAACTGATTTTTTTCCCATCAGTGGGAAGATAATTACAATAATGTAAATGAAGTTCCAAGTGCCCAACCAAAGGGAACGTTAATCGCCATAATGGTGACTAAAAACATTTTAGGAAAATCAAAAAATCCAAGTCAGTTTATATGATGTTCTCTCAAATTTTTCAGTTGTATTGACAATTCAACATTCAAAATGAGCAAACAGAGAAAAATAACAGCAGAAGTGGAGGAAATTAGTGAAGTCCATTAAGAATTTCCTGCCTCAAAAACCAAACTCAAACCAATCAATTACTCTTTACTTGGATTTTTTGAATAAACAAAGCATAGTATGTGATACAGATTACTAGATTTTTACAATTAAGTTAAGACATTAAGTAAACTTAACTAAAAAGTGTTAGTTAGAATCACTGTTTGATTTTACAGTGCACTTAATGCTTTTAAACAACCTACATTTTTAACCTGTGATATTAATAAATAAAAGGCAACATTTAAAAGAAAATTCTTCATTTTGACTTTATTTGTCTTATCTTATTGTCTGCATAATTAACTTGATGCTGTAATTTAGCTACCTATTGTAAAAAAAAATAGTAGGCTACTCGTAGTATTGTATCATTAAAGAAAATGCATAATGACATTTATTTATTTATGTATTTATTTATTTAGTCATTTAACGCCTTATACACATTAGCCACATTGGTACATTGAAACATTATTATGTAGATGATATATAAGGAAAATAACGATATTTTATTTGCGTATTTTTTGGAAAGCGAAAGTGTTGTTCTGAATCGCAAACTGCTGTTTGTCGGGTCAGCTGATAAAATGATGGAAGGAAACCGGGATGAAGCTGAAAAATGTTTAAACATCGCTGTTAAAGTCCTCGAAGCTGGCAATAAAGACAAAGCTTTGAAATTCCTCTACAAAGCAGAAAAACTGTATCCAACCAAGAAAGCAAAAGGTAAATGATTAATGTCTTATTTACAAACGGCACACGAGCTAGTTTAGCAGATAGAAGCTAGCTAAAGATCTGTTTATGTTTTAAATGTTATTTTCAAAAGGAGGATATATACTTAAACGCTAATTATACATTTCGAGAACTTAAACATATTATAATAGATTATCAATTAACGGTTTATTAAATTTAATAGACACGTCATTAACACAGGCTAGCAGAGGGTCGGTACATAAACATTAAATAACAGGTAACGTTAAAATTACTGAATACAGAACACATGACACAAACATGTAGAGTTGCCAACTTCAGCAAAGGAAATTAAGGGACAATCTTGGTTCTTTATAGGAAATTAAGGGACAGTAGGCTATAAGCCAGGAGCACTCAAGTGTATGTGACAAATAGGGTAAGTGTATTCATTAAGCCCATGTACCCTTTAAGCCCACTTTCAACTTTGAAGTCAAATAAAAAAAAGAGTAAATCATATTTTATGCTGCTCATTATTTTAATCAATCCAGTGAGTTGTTACTTCCCTGGCATTTTTTGGCAATGTTGAGTTAGCCCCACCCATGTGCAAGCTGTCTCAGGGCACCTCACACAAAGTCACCCCAAAACTTTGGTGTTTCGGGACCCTTCAGAAATTAATAAATTTCTGTAATTTTCAGCCATTTATTTGGTAACTACATTGATATTATTTCAAATAAGAGATAAATGTGTTGTTTTTTGTGTATGAACATATAGTACTTTAGCATTTTATATAGTTTTCCTTTAAATGGAAAGATGAGTTTTATTAGCTTCAGTTCAAAGCTAATCTCTAGGTCAATCCATTAGCCTTACAGAAAGATAGACTGCCAAAGAATTAAGCATGTGAACTGCAAACAATAAATGTTTTGTGATTCATTTTACATTAATTTACAAATAAATGCATCATAAATTGTTTTGTAGAGCAGATTATTTTCATAAATTAGCTTTTTTTTTAAAGATGGGCTTAAATGGTACAGTGCCACAAAACGCATGCAAACTACAGCCAACACAAGCTAACCTAGAATGAATAAACCCTAACATTTCTCAATGTGGACAGTACAATGAAAATTACTATAATAATTAGTCCACAGTATATTTAAGCTCCATGCATGTATTTGTAAACATATCTTACATTTTTAAAGGAAAACATTGTCTTTTTTCACCATTACTCACTGTGGAACCATTTAAGCCCACCTTATGTGTTTCAATGAGGAATCCCTCTAATTGCAAACTTTGATACATTTTCTGAAAGTGTTTAACGATAACATTTCTTTGTGTACTTTTTACCTTACTAACCTTTTAACCTTACCTTACTTACTACCTTAATTTACAACTATATTTAGATAGGCCTACAAATTACACACATTCATTCAAATGAGATAGAGCCCGTTTTGTCCTAAAGTCGTTTATGTATAACCGGGCATAATTTGGGAGCCAAGCCGAGTTAAGGCTCCAGACTCCCGGTGTCTGGGGCCCACTAGGAGGCCCCCCTAAGCCCAGAGTATGGAGCCCTAACTCGGCTTGGCTCCTGAGATACACCCGTTCAAACTTCCAGCTTGACTCCAGCTACAACTCCAGTCAAGCCGACTTTAGGCTCCAGACCACCGTCCACTAACCCCACCCATCCCACCCAGGGCTCTAATCAAACATTAGCAAAAGGAACTTTTTTAATACTTCCCTGTCACTGAATAAATATATTGATGTTTTACTTCTTTAAAATCAATACATTTTGATTTCAATACATGTAATGTTGAAGACATTTAAAATGATATCAAATATGTATAGTGTTGGATAATTGTTCACATTAAACCATATAGATTTTTTGGGTGAATTTCAGGTCGTTTGAACGTGGAGAGAAGAGATTGGGGAAGAGGGGTGAAGGGAATGTAAATTAAGACAATACTGAGGTGATCGGATTTGGGCTGACAGTGTGAACAAGTGTTTTTGACCTTTGAAATTTATGAGGCTATGAATATAGCCTAGTTAATTTTTGCTATAGGAGTTTTTGCAAAATTGGCGTGTTTCCATTTGGGCGTATTTTCAATTAGCTCAATTTGAAGGGTAATGGAAACAGCTACTTTCAAGTTGTATATAAGACAAAAAAAAACATCTCTATTGCAAACCCCTCCACATTGCTGTTGTTGTTTTTGGCGTATACCCATAGAAACCAATGCAGATATTACAGAAGACGACATGGGTCACACATTCTATTGTATTTATTTATTTATTTATAGAACACTTTACAGGCTACACAGTAACTCCAAAGTGCTGTACATCCCAAGTGCATAAAACAATAATAAAAAATAAAAACAAACAAAAACAACCTACAAAAAACAGAAACCTATGGAGTGTTGCACAAGAAACATTACAATTAGGTCTTAAAGGCAAATAGAAGGTAAGAAATACTATAAAAAAAATTCCCAAGGGAAGCATATATAATGAAAACAAGACAGGGCCCAAAATGGACCCTTGTGGAACCCCACTGGTGATAGGTGCTGGATAAGAAAAACAAGTACCAACATTCACTGTAAAAGATCTTTGCTCCAATCGGATATCAAATCTGACACAAATCTGGATATGAACAGTTGCGAAACTCAGTATAATTTAGATCAGATTCCAATCCCTAGAAGGTGTCTGTTCTGTGTGAACTGGCATGATCTCTTTACTTTTTCCTCCTTTCCCTCAGGACCTCCTCTCTCCTTGCATGGTCCTGTATTTTTGTGTCCTCTCTTTACTTGACATTTCTGCCTGACACAGACACAAAATTGCATCTTTTAATATGCAAAGCATGGCAAACATGGTGAAACATGGTTAAATTAAGTATAAAATCGAAAAGGAATATATTAGTTGTATGGGTAATTTAATGTTCACCATTAAATTCATTCAATATGTTTTGAATATTTATTTATTTATTTATTTATCATTAAAAAAGATGTATGTGTGACAAATATATCATATAGTGTGACTTGGAAAACCGGTCACACCATATGATACAGTGTCACACCATATGATGTTTTGTTCAGATGAGCTAATCTCTTGATTAAGTAAAAACATCTAGCTTATACTTAGCATGTAAATTGCCACATGGCAGCAATGATTTCTAAGAATTAATAAGTAAAGAATTTAAAAAAAAAAAAAAAATTTTAATGTAAATAATTTTACACCATAAAACACTGACCACTAGTGAGCATATCAGATACAGAGCTTTTTAATAAAAAAAAAAAATCAGAACTCACCTCTTGACCTTCCAAACCACTCCGGAGATGACACTGCAACTTTCTGGTTGAGTGTGGACCTCTTCATCATAATGATGTCAGAATTATTCCCAGTTCAAAATATAGATTGCGGTGTCACACCATATGATGCCCATTTTACGGACTAAACGTATTTGGCCAGAACTTGCTTTAAACACCAGCTCTCACTCCATTCATACTCAGTCACTCTTACACTGGCCAGCATACATTCTTGTGCCTGCTTCAGCAGGTTGTGCTCTAAATGTGACATCTTATAATTTTAGCCACAAGGTCTGGTCATGTCAACACAACTAAACACTATTGAGAAGTGTCAATGATCATAAGGTTTCTAATAGATTCAATATTTTAGTCAATTGTAATTTTTCAAATGCATTTTTTCATTTGTTGGTCTAATTTTTCCTATTGTTTTTGTTCATGAGCTGCTTTAAGAAGAAGAATTGGAGATCTTTGTATAATCTTGGATCCATGGCCAACAACATTTCCATCTCATTATCCGAGTTTTGACAGCATTTGTGATTTCATAATTTTGGACTTCTGGAGTAATTTTCCCCCAATCTATCTCTAGAAAATTACCAAAACAAAATGGAGTGACCAGTATCATTATTTTGCGAACAATAATAATTATTCTTTGACATTTTGTGTCTATCTTTTTCTTTGCTTCAGAATAATTTTTCTCATGCTTTTAGCCCTATAGTTGTTTCATATAATAGCCCTCACTATACCAAATCCAGCCTCAGTTTGAACTATTTGGTGAGTTGAGCACTCACTTGTCTCTTTCAGGGCTGGACTTATACCTACTGAAAAAGCAGAGAGGGTTAGTTTAGCGGAGAATATAAAGAATTGCTTATGAGGCCAGTGAATAATCAGGATGAATAAAGTTAATATAATAACCAAATTTGAAGCAGTCTCTAGTAGGGCTTTGACTTCGAACTTCGTTATTCGAATATAATTTGAATATATATATGTATAAAAAAAAGATATTCGAACGAATATTAGGCAGCCTTTAATATTCGAATCTGTTATATGCATTTATTTATTTTTGTAAATGGGTTTGCTTGAAACGTTGTTTTCAATTCGAATTCCGAGGCTTTTTCACGTCTGGTGAAGTTCTGAATCACAAGTTCATTCACAAGGCTATTATTGGTCATCTGGGCCAACGTTAGCGTCGTAGCGTCGTCATAGGTGACGTTAGCGTCCTGGTTACTAACCGCCTATTCTGTAAACAAAAACAATGGCACCGCTAGCGCCTACAAACACGCCTGAGGAGTTCGAAATATACACTCCTGAAAATCTAAAAGTTGTTTTCCAGCGCGGGGAATATGGTCACAAAGCAACGCTCTTCTCTAGAGCCAGAAAATGTGAATCACCTTGTCTTTTTGGTGAACAACCTAACAAAGTCTGCAGCCAGATAAACCGTCGTAGTACGGAGAACAACATCCCGAGTGTTCGATTTACATGGTAATTGCTGTCAGATCGCTAAACAATGTGTCAGTAATGGCTGGCTGGTAGAATATGTAAACGAAACAATCTGTTACGCTCAAATATTGCTGTGCATACTGTTTGTGTTTCCAGGGTTTGATGATAAATAATAATAATAATAATAAAAAAAGAAGTCGTGACAGTTTGTTTTTTCTTCTGAAAACATCATTGCTTGCCTATTGACATTGAGTGATACACTGCCCTCTGGTGGACAGAACATATTCAACTTAAATTTGATAACAATATAGGTCTTACTGAAGGCATTTAATGGTCAAAATATTATTAATAAATATTCAAATATATTAAAATATTAATATTAAAAAACAAACAAACTTCGAATATGATTTTTGGGCAGAAGTCAAAGCCCTAATATATATATACACACACACATATATATATATATATATATATATATATACACACACACACACACACACATATATATATATATATATATATATATATATATATATATATATATACATACGAACAACAAATTTGTTGTGCCTTGTAGGCATATGTGTAGGGCTGCATAAAAAAATAGCAATAGCCTAGATAGCAGGCAGCCTATAAATCGTTAAAAAGGAACACTTCAGTAACACTACACTAGAGAAAAATATATGGATTATCATATGTTACTTCAAACGTTTCCATTTGTTATGAAATGAGATTGGAGTAAAAACATGAAGCCTAATGTTTGCCGTGTTTTGCGACTGACTCAAACTCACAGCATGTGCAGAGAACTGAAGCGATCGAGCCTCTCCAAACTATGAAACATTGTTACATTATTCTACGTTTGAGCAGATATCCACAAACACAGTATTTAACAGTAAACACAGGTCTAAACATTATAATATTCACCATATTATAATAAACACTCATACTAGCCTACTTTTATACCATGCTGTGTTTAATTATCGAACATAAAAACATTCTTGTGTCGTACATGTATATACATTTAGCATTAGGCTTCATGTTTTTACTCCAATCTCATTTCATAACATTTTAGTCTGCCACCAGTTTAACTAGAAGCTACAATGTAAAGTTTATGCAACAATAACACGCTTACTATTATGAGTGTCTTACCTTAAAAATCGTTCTCATAATCAAATCGTGTTCTTCTAATTCTTCTGAGATAAATCCAAGGTAAACAGCACAGCACAAACACAGTCTTCCAAACTCGAGGAAAAACAGAGGAATACTGAAGTCTCAGATTCTTTGTTTTTGAGGTAATGGGCGTTTACAGCTCTGCGTTCCTTCACCTGAATCATTTGCATGTGAACAGCTCTTGCATGTGTGGTCACATTAGAACTAATGAGCTCGGGCTGGAGAAACTGTACATGTCATTGCTTTCATATGGATTACTTAAACAGAGAATATTTGGTTTTGATATGATTTACATCATTTAAAAATGGAGACTTCAAGCTTTGTAAAGACATGTTTCATGTCACAGTGACAAGCATTCGCTGAGTTACAGATCATTTTCTGTCGCGTTTCAGAATGAACTTCACATTGAGAGAGACGACAGAACGCGCATCATGTTTATTTTCTTTATTTTACGAAAAACAACATTTTGTTTTTATTATTAGTGTACACAAATAAAAGACATTTAACAGTTTTGAATGATGTATAACACTTGCCTGTATGACAAAAATCGACGGAGTTATTTGAGTCTCTTTTGCACTGATAAGAAAAAAAGCGAGACAATCACGCCGGCGCGATAGCCGACCACTCTTACTTTGCCAGATTAAAAAAGCCCTTAAATTACTGGATGTAAATAAGTCAACTGGTCCTGACCAATTAGAAACATTTTTCTTAAAATTAGCTGCCCCTTTGACATATATATATGTTTTTTTTTTTTTTTTTTTTTTTTTTTTTTTTTTATGGAGGTAAATTTTAAGATTTATTTAAGACCAAGTAAGGAATATATAAGTGATAATTTGAAGGAAAAACAATATATCAATATGTTCTCTAAATGTAAATGTCTAGGGAGCAACAACTTCAGAGTTCAGAATACAACTTCCAACAGATATCCATTACTTTTTTTTTTTTTTTTTTTTTCCCTCTTTTTTTTATTTGCATTTCTTAAATTCCACAATGAAAAAAATATATATATATATATATAAAATAAATAAATAATAATTAAAACCCCAAAAACAACATCTAGTAGGGTGTTACAAATACAGGTCTTCCATTTGTTTCATACATTTGAGTGAGTCACATAAGAAGTCCATTTCCACCATCGTATTTTACATTTATGTGCTTCCAGTCTCAGGTCATGGGTCATTTTTTCCATTGCACATATTTCCTCCATGATATTCCTCCATTGGTCCAGACTTAAAGGTTCACTTTTCAACCAATTCCTCGTTATAACTTTCTTACTTGATATCAGCATCACTTTGAGTAAATAAATGTCTTCCCCTTTAACATCATCTTTAGTTAACAGGCCTAAATACAGAGACTGTGGATCATTCGGTATATTGTATCCCAAAATTTTTTCCATTTCTGTTACAATAGATTCCCAGTAGGGGCGAATTTTTATACATGACCAAAATACATGAGAGTGATTGACATTGACTTCCCCGCAAAGTCTCCAACACTGTTGTTGTTTTTTTAACTGTTTGCTTTTGATGTGGGGGGTAATAAAGTATCTCACCAAGTTCTTCCAGCCAAATTCTCTCCATTGTCTGGAGCTAGTGGAAGTTTGTTGAAAAAGACAGATCGAATGCCAATCATCCTCTGACAATTTAAGCTGCAGTTCTACCTCCCATTTCTGTTTTATGTACAGTGAGTCAAACCTATTGCTATTTTGTAAACATTTGTACACCCTGGATACAGTTTTCAAGGGTAAATTGTCTGTATGCCCCTGCGATCATATCTATTAAATCACTGCCTTCTTGAGAGAGGTGATTTTTAATGTCTGTATTATAAAAATGTCTTAGTTGGAGATACCTAAATAAATCAAGAGTTTTCCAGGTCAAATTCCCTCTTCAAGTTTTCAAAGGATTTACACTTTTTACCCTCTGTTACTGTACACACTGCGGTGATTCCCTTGTCTGTCCATCTTGTAAATGTGCTATCCATCTGTCCACTTCTGAATTTTGTAGAGTACAATGGCCATATCAACAATTTACAATCCCCCTCCAATTTGTATTTATTCATTATATCCCACCAGATCTTAATTGTTGTGTCTACTATAGGATTTGGTTCTATAGGTTGGTTAGGTGTTTTCTCACCCAACCTCGTTTGTGGTTGGCATGTTCCATAGTTAAGCTCAATGTGCTTCCATTTGGAGTAATATTCTGACGAGCACCAATAGATTATATATCTAAACTGGGCAGCTAGGAAATATTCTTTAAAATTAGGAAGAGCAAGTCCTCCTCTTTTTTTCTCTAGTTGTAGAGTTTTGAGCTTAACTCTTGGTCTTTGCCCTTTCCAAATAAATCTACTCACTTGTTTATCCCATTTATCAAATTGAGTTTTTGGTATACAAATTGGCAGTGAAATGAATAGGTACAGCAATCTAGGCAACACATTCATTTTTATCACCTCTATCCTTGAGCTTAAATCCATTACTAGTGTTGCCCATTTTGTCAAATCTTTTTGTATAACTTCATTAATCTTATTATAATTAGCCTCATATAATGTATTTAGTTCTCTAGTCAGATAAACACCTAAATATTGTATTTTTCCTGAATCCCATTTTAATTTGTAAGCTCGTCTGATTAAGTCAGCTGGTCTGTATTTTATACAGAGAACTTGGGTTTTTGAAATGTTTAACTTATACCCAGATTTCCCTCCAAAATCTTTTAGTAGCGTAAAAAGTTTAGCAATCGTATAATCTGGATTGCTGAGGTATATGATAATATCATCTGCAAAGAGACCTAATTTATGTTCATCCTTAGCGACTGTGATTCCTTTAAGTTCTTTACTTTGTCTTATATACTGAGCCAAAGGCTCTATAAACAGGGCAAATAGGGAGGGGCTCAGACAGCATCCCTGCCTTGTCCCTCTGAAGAGCTCGAATCTGTCTGTTAAGTCGCCATTTATTTTAATTCTAGCCACTGGTTTATCGTATAGGGCCTGTATACATTTAATGATAGTTTTATCAAAACCCATTCTTTTCAAAACCGCAAAAAGGAAATTCCAGCTGACTCTATCAAAAGCCTTTTCCGCATCAAGACTTACTAAGGCTGTAGGTGTGTTCTGTTTATTGACTTCATTAATTATATGTAATGTGCGCCGAATATTATCTTGTGTTTGGCGACCTTTTATAAAACCCGCCTGGTCCTCATCTATCAGGTCAGGGAGGAAGGTTTCTAATCTTCTAGCGATTATAGACGTGAATAATTTATAATCAACATTCAAAATGGAAATTGGACGATAGGACTCACATAACTCTTTATTTTTACCTTCCTTTGGTATGACTGTTATCATGGCCTCTTTCCACGAGGGAGGGCATTTTGCATGTTTGAGTGTCCAATTAAAAGATTCCAACAATAGAGGGGCAAGGTCTTCTTTATAAACTTTGTACCATTCGTTAGGATAGCCATCTGTACCTGGACTTTTTTTACTTTTCAATCTACTAATAGCATTATCAAGCTCTTTTTTAGTAATAGGTGAATTTAATGATCCATTTTGAGTAGTTCCTATGGAGGGGAGATCTAATTCCGCTAAATAATCTTCAATTTCTTTTTTATCTATTTGTTCTGAATGACTATACAGAGATTTATAATATTTATGAAAACATTTTTTGATTTCCTCAGGTTCATATGTTATGACATTACTTTCTGGATCTCTGATTTTGTTAATTGAGTTCCTTATTTGCTGTGATCTTAATCTTTTTGCTAATATTTTGGTTGCTTTGGGACCTGATTCATAAAAGATTTGTTTTGTGAATCTCAGTTTCTTTTCTGTCTCCTCGTTTGCCATGTCTGATAATTGTTTTCTAATTCCTTTTATCATACCAGCCAATGTATCACTTTTGTCTGTATGCTGTTGTTTTTCTAATTTTCTCATATTTTGTTCTAATTCTGCTTGTAATAGCTTTTTCTTTTTTTTAATGTGAGCTAGCCTTGATATCAGGTTTCCTCTCATCACTGCTTTTATAGTGTCCCATAATATTGTTGGCTCTATTTGTTCATCCTTGTTATTGGCTATACAGTCTTGAATCTCTTTTTTGATTTCTTGTACCGCGATTTCATTATTAAGAATATTAACATTCATTTTCCATAATGTTGTTTTGGTTGGAATATCAAGATGTATAGTTAAGTATATAGCATTGTGATCTGACACATCTGCTATTCCGATTTCACAATCTATAACCCGATGTCTATCTATTGTATTCATCAGAAAGTAGTCAATCCTAGAATGTACCTTATGAGCAGCAGAATAATGCGTATAGTCTCTCTCTAATGGGTGCAGAACTCTCCAAACATCAAACATACCTGCATCTTCCATTAGAATATTAAGATTCTTGTATTTTATGTTTTTATATCTTTTAGTACTTGTTGTGTCTTTAGTGTAATTCAAAATTGTGTTCCAATCGCCTCCACATATCAAAATCCCCTCACTCATTGTTATTTTATCAAACAATAATTTGAAGAATGTTTTGTCTTCCTCAGGGGGAGCATACACATTGACTAGCGTAACTACAGTATTATCAATCCTCCCTTTAACAATCACATATCTGCCATGTTTATCGGAACATTCCTCAGTCAATTCAAAATTAACAGTGTTTGAGATTAGGGTAATAACTCCTCTCCTTCTGCTATTCTTGTACGAACTGTAAAATGAATTTATATAACCAAGCTTTTTAAATTTTTCATGTTCTTCATTTGACATATGAGTTTCTTGTATGAATATAACTTGCATATTATCCCTTTTCAATTTTGTTATCAACCTACTCCTCTTTATCGGGTTACCCAGACCATTTACATTTATTGTCTCAATTTTCAGTTTACATGACCCACTCATACCCTGAGTAAATTATTGTTGTAGACCCCACAAGTGAACAGGAACTATTAACGGGAACAAAAAAAATAAAAGAATAAAATAAATAGAGACAATAAAACTGGGGATACCTGTGACTCCAACTCAAAGGGAAAAATATCTCTCCCAACTGGGCCCCGTCGGTAGGCCTAGGGTAGTGTCTCCCGTAAGGGGAGGGCCCTATGTAAGGTTTGGAAACTACTTCCATTCTTAGTGTCCAACGTCTAACTCCTTCTCTGGTGCCTCTCCTTCAGTCCTGTGAATTACAGAGGCCTTCCTGTGTCAATAATGCAAACGCTCCTCGTCCTTCATTTTTTCCCGCTTCTCTGAAACTCCATCAATTTCTCTTTTGCCCTCTGCACCGTAGTAGGGACTCTGTGCTCTCGCCGGGGACGCGTCTCCCGCTGCCATCCCAAGGACTTCAGTCGAGTCTCAGCGACTTCTTCCCATAACCGCTGTCGGCACCTCCACTTCCAAGCCCCGCTTCCGCAACTCCATCCCAGCTTCGTGTGCGCTGCTGTAAGTTCTGACGCCACTCTCCCAATGGATTCGTATGTTCGTGTAGGGTGTTTGGAAACGTACACCTTTCTCCTTCAGCACTTTCTTAATATCTCGATATGCCATACGTTTTTGGACGATCTCAGTTGCATAGTCGTGGTCGAAATAAATGTTTCTCCCATTTGACTGAATGCGTCCTTTTTTCCACGCTTCCTTGAGGATTAGCTCTTTAGTAGTATATTCTTGAAAATTTACTATAATTTGTCTCGGGTTATTATTTGGACGGGGCTTAGCTGCGAAGACTCTGTGGGCTCGCTGAATTTTAAGATCCAAGTCCGTTGGCAAAGGTAACTCACGCTTGAGGAAATCTGTCACGAATTGCGTCACCGACTTCTCTTCCTCTCCCTCTTCTACCCCGAAAAGACGAATGTTGTTCCTTCGCGATCTAGATTCAAGATCGGTCAGTTTGTTTTGGATACTCCTCTGTCGCGTAATGCTTTCAGTCAGCGCCTCAGTCAAATCCAGTGTCATGTCCTCAACACATCCCACGCGATTCTCCGCTTCTTCCATTCTTTCCGTCAGGCCTCTCACTTCCTCCGTCAGGTTGTCGAGTTTATTACCCATCTCCTGGCGCAGGGCATTGATGTCCTTCCTTAGTTTGTCATTGTCCTCCTTCAGTTCGGATTTAAGCGTTTCTATTGCTTTCAATATCGCGCTCGAGGTTTTGTCAGTTCCGCCCGGGCTCGTGCTTGCTTGCTCGGTTGCGTTGCTAGCTTTTGTCGCGGTTGTTGATTTGTCTCCTTTAGGCATTTTGCGTCTTTTTGGCCTTTAATGTTTTGAGCCCCACTCAAATGCTTAACTTACTCTATTAATGGATAATATATAATCGAGTTTTGGTGGGTATTTTCCATCAATCTCGGAGAGCGGTCACCAAACACGTCTGTCTCGTTACGCCATCACCGGAAACCCCCCACATATATATATGTTTTGCTGAGTTTTAATGAATTTCCAAAGATATGGAATTCTGCATGTTATTCCATTGTTAGGAGGAGATCCTTCTGATATGAATAACTAAATGATTTTATTCATATAATCCGTTATATGATTTTTAAACCGATTTTTAAACTTTGCATTCTGTCTAAGGTTTTTAAATCTCTTATTAGTGAGCAGTTGATTTCATATTTAAATCAACACGACATCTTATTACATAATCAGTCAGGCTTTAGAAAAAAGCACTGCACAAACTACAGCTGCTACCAGGGTTCTAAATGATATAATTGAGGCGCTTGATAGAGGTCATTATTGTGTTTCACTTTTTATTGATTTGTCTAAGGCTTTCGACATTGTTGATTTCAGTATACTGAACCTGAGACTAACTGGATTGTCAAATGATACAATTTCTTGGTTTGAAAGCTATTTATTGGACAGGAAACAGTGTGTGCGGATAGAAGATCATTCATCCCAGGATTGGGGTTGAATCCAAGTTTACTGTGCATACATTATTGATATTATAAATAAACCGGGCTTCAGTTGTATTGCACAGATAATTGGTCCGTTCGCGTAAATCTTATCACACTGGTGAACGTGCGCACAGTATGGTGATTCAAAACACGAATATCCATGCCCATCCTCTCAGGATACCTGGAATCAGTGTTAAAAAGTACCCCCAGGCACATCGTTTTACCATTTTTGTAACATAAACACCATAAAACCGATGAGAGCTTCGGATCTTTCAATGTTTCTCTATGGCGCTGAAACCTAAAGCGCCAGAGTTCCAGTCCCCGTGCAACAGATACTCAACTACCATTGGCTCATATGCGCTCAAGGGGAGGGGCTTACCGATAGGTCAATTGTCCGTGACTTTTTTTGGTGTTAACTAAAAATAAATCAGTCCAAAATTAATAATTTTTTAAGAGCAAAACATTTTTAAGAGCAGCCGATAGGCTGTCGATTCATTAAATGATTTGCCATTTCCTCACAAAAGCGGTTTATTCAGCATAGTGAAGCTTCTCCTTCATTGAAAAAATAAAAAGGCCTATTGTCTTCCCTGCATTACGGTATGATACGCATCACAGTAAAGTGGCTAGGATATGATATACTGCAATACTGTAAGAAAAGCGATGTTTTGCGATATTTCTTGGTTTTTTAGGAAGAGAATCTAATTTTAGAAAAACCATCAGAAAGAACACATCACCATGTACATAAAAACTGACTAAAACTTAATCAGAAAAGTGGGACCTGGATTTGCATTTACTATTTTGTGCAATTTAAGTAAAGGTAAAATATATTGTATATTAGTGCTAAAGATTCAAGATTTTTCTTGTCGACTAGTAGTCGTTCATTTAAGAGATTAGTCGACTTATTGTGCAATTAATAAGCCATAAATCATAATAATGAGCCTTTATTTGCCTATATAAAATACATAGGCAGTCAGCACTCAAACGCACACATAAAGCTTGCCACAGCGCACTGGCAGATGTAATCATGAATGTGTTGTGAGAAAAACAGAAGTAGACTCTAAACATTTTAATAATTTATTGGTAATGTTTTCTGTGTTTTCGGCTGCAGAGATTAAGTCAATGATGCTGACTGTCATCTCCGCAGTAGTGGACACACCTATATTATGCACGCTTCATACGGATTACATAATCGGAGAATACTTATTTTCCAGTTGAATATGTTCATTCAAAAGTAGACATTTCAAGCTACTTGATGTGTAGATGTGTAGTGATGTGTATCATGCAGTTGTAATAAAAAATATAGCTGCGAGTAGGGCTGGGCAAAAAAATTGATTTTTCGATTAATCGTTTTTTAAAATGTGGTCGATTCAAAATCGATTCTCAACGGCCACGAATTGATTTTTTTCCATATTCAGGGCTCGAATTTCAGCGCGGGTATTGCGCACAATTTTATTAATTCCCGCAGGTCTACCATTTAAAATGTGGGAAATTCATGCAAACATTTATTCACTTGTAGATTGCGAGTAAATTTAATCCACACAGATTATAAAATCAAATCAGTCATTTTAAAACTTTCTGTGAGACGCAATTTCACAAACAGCATGTGTGTTCAGCAGTGCTTAGTCTTCTCTCTCTGCACAAGGCAAGCGTCAAGCGCTTCAGGCGTCGATAAACACTCACGTTTAGGAGTCGGGACATGACGGAATATTCACTTGCACAATCAGGCCAGCATTGCATCGTTTATCATTTTCACGTCTTTTTAAGTTTTACCAGTTTAAACATTCAATCGATTTTAAACTATCCAGTGCTCAGTGCGCTCTCAGAGATATTTTTCACTGCGTGCACATACATTAAAACCTAAATCCGCCTCACAAACAGCTCGCCAGTAACAAAAGTTGTTTTTCGCAGATTATATTGCTTTAACGGTCAAAAACACGCAAAATTATGTCAAAACTCTGGTCTTGGTGAGTAACCTCGTAAAGACAGTCAGTTGGGTCTTAAATAAGCATAAAATGCGTATGACAGACAGTAGTATAATGAAACGGTAATGGATCCGTGCACTAGTTCCTAAAGTGAACGCAGCCATATATGTCTGTCATTAATTTTGTTGTCAAAACAACATAATATAGCTTTAATTGTAAGGAATCAGGATTAATAGCCTATGTATTTAACTTAGTCAGAACTGAAATACTATCCAGTGTTATTTTACATTGGATTACTTTATTCAGTTTCTGTAGTATTTCTGACCTACCCAAAAACATATTAGATTATTAGATTAATATATTTATTAATCTAATTATTAAATGAATTATAGAAAACTATGTTGTCAGTGCACTATAAGAGAGAGAGAGAGAGAGAGAGAGAGAGAGAGAGAGAGATCAAATGCTTAGCCTGTTTAGGTACTGTAGTTGAGCCAGAAGATTAAAAAATTTAAACAAAAAAATCCAATTTGTGACACAGTTGTTTTTGATAATGCCAAAAGAAGAAGAAGAAGAAAAAAAATATATAAATATATTTATAAACATAATATATATATATTTATGTGTGTGTATGTATACATTACATTTTTCTGATGGGACAAGACAGAGATAATTTTACTTGCCCGACCTGATTAGAACGTCAATGACAACAACTACAAACAAAAACAAAAAAACTAGACAATCACTAAAACGAGAGAATGATTCTGATTTTATGACATTTATTGTATGCTCCGATTGATAGTGGATAATAAATACATTACTGATAGTAACAATGTTCTGCTGTTGAGGATCGCAGGCTTTCGAGGAGAAATCTATACAAATGAACGCAGCACTCACAAAAGAAACACAGTTAACAACATTCTGCCTACAAAAATTCAATGTGTAGAGTTAGTTTACATTTTCAGCATGATACATGATACAGTTAAGCAACCTCTCACGATGAATGCTGTTTTCATGAACCATCACAACTGAAAATGTGACATTGATTTCATACAACAGTTTAATAAACAGATAAAACTGTCACTTACATTTTAGATGCAACAATGACTGTTTTAGTTCTGTTTCAGCAACAAAAATAGTTCCAAACAAAGATCACAGCAGAACCATCGCGCATCTCACAGCAACTGTGTTTTCTCATTACATGATTCAGCATTTTGAACGAATTGGTTGAGTCAAAGATTTAATGATCAATTCATAAACCTCTTTCTCATTCATGAATGAATCAGTCATTTGAACGAATCGTATCATTCGAAAAGTATCATTCTTTCCAACGATAATTAATTAACTTATATTTAAAACAATCTCATAGCATTGTGTGTGTGTGTAATAAAATCATTTAGTTTAGTTAGAGAACAGACACTACAATTAAAACATGAATTTGTCTGCTTAATAAATCGTGAGCTGAACGAAAATCGCAGCAAACATCAGCAACAGGAGTCAGATTTCACGAGCTGACTGAAAAGATGATGACGGAATATTTTGTGTAAAAGTATGGAAGCAGATGGAGTATGGTCTCATTATTAACTCACGCAAAACACTTGATTCACACATGCGTAGACAATTTCACATGCATGAAACAAAATTCACGTGCACAAAAAAACAATTCACGTGCATGGAAAAAAAATATATTCACAAAAATCAATTTACATGCGCAAAATAAAATTATATATTCATAAAATACATTTCACAAATGGAAAACACAATTCGTAGATATACAACTGTGCACAAAAAACGTTAAAAATGAAACATGAATGTGAATGTGCAAATCGTCATTCACAATCACCTTGGATTTGTGCGTGTGTGTTTTTGAGACTTTCCTGGCAGCGCTCTCCTCCTACACTGATCAGTCGTACTCTTTAGCCAATCAGATTTAAG
The DNA here is from genome assembly GCA_026230005.1 of Gila orcuttii. Taxonomy (NCBI): domain Eukaryota; kingdom Metazoa; phylum Chordata; class Actinopteri; order Cypriniformes; family Leuciscidae; genus Gila; species Gila orcuttii. The sequence continues at coordinate 43,712,342 of JAPDVR010000002.1, read as the reverse complement.
CTTATCAATCGACCAATCAGCTTCACTTGAGGGCGTGCCTACCTGCATGTTACATCATCAGCTTTCGACCACAGTTCATGGCTAAACAGAGGTATGTGCAGTTGATCGGTTCGTTTCGGTGTGTTTACTGAAGTTAAAGATCAGTAGAAGCAATAGTTTATTAACTGCTGTTTAGTCCACGTGTGAACATAAACATTTTCATCACCTGTCCACCACACATTCAACTGATGATGATGATATTGCAATGACGTGCATATATAGGAGACATCTGTTTTGTTGTTTCAGATTTCGGAGAAGGATGATGTATAAAGTATAAAGTTAGCAGTTCTGTGATCTTACCATTCCTACGGTAATTCTTTCAAAACAGTCTTGTTGCAAGCCATCCATTTTGACAGTTGTTTCAACAAGAGGTTGAAAGTGATGCATTGTTACTGTATTCAACTCCATATATTGTCTCCTGCTTACTTTATGTACACGCTCTAGGAATAAAGCCCTGCTATGCATGCATTATTAAAAGATTCAAAGACATAGTTACATTTGATGTATAAGTTTTAATAATTTGAAAGTTTCTGAATCCTTTGGGAATAAAATATATATAAAAATGACTTGGTCATGATTAATGTCCCTGTTACATATGAAGATCATGAACTGACAATCTTAAGTATGAAGCACAACATTCAGTACAGAGAAATATACGTCTAAGTATACGTCAGTAAGTCTTCTTTGCTTTTAAAGTAGATAAATGTTTATGGCCAAATGATACATCAGTTCAATACATCAGGTGAAAAGTGTTCAATCCAATCATCACTAGACGATTTCTCTGTCACGACATCAGATTTTGGTCTGATATTTAAAGCAGTCAACACCAAGTAAAAGAGGTGCAGACAGAGGACGCAGGAGATTAAGTGATGCTATTTGAATTAAGTTTACTGAGTAATCTTAGTTGCATGATCTTAATTGCCACTCTATGATAAGTATACCTTTGTCTGATCAGCATAAAATCAGATTTGCCTGTTTTACCAGGCAAAGTAAAATTAATGCTTCACAACATTGTCCTGTGACACCAACAACCTTGAGATGACAATACAGCACAAAACATAAGGAAATTAATATTGAATATATTGATAACATTATACAATAAGGTTAATTAGTTAATATAGTTAATTTATTAACCTAACATGAACTAACCATGAGCAACATTTGTTGCTGTGTTAACGTTATAGTTAATAAAAATACTGCTGTTCATTGTTAGTTCATGTTAGTTCACAGTGCATTAACTAATGTTAAAGGGATAGTTCACCCAAAAATGAAAATTCTGTCAGTATTTACTCACCCTCATGTTGTTCCAACCCCGTAAGACCTTCGTTCATCTTCGGAACACGAATTAAGATATTTTTTATTCAATGTGAGAGCTGGATCACTCCTCCATAGGCTTCTTAAGGGATTGACACTTGTTCCCCGAAAAGTTATTAAAGACATCGTTAAAATAGTCCAAGTGACTACAGTGGCTCAATCCTAAGTTTATCAAATGACAAGAATACTTTTTGTGCACAAAAAAAACAAAAATAACGACTTTATTTCAACTATTCATTTCCTTGTCTGTGAGCCTTGAGTCAGTCCACTAGTGTAATAGCGTAAGCTTCTGTTGTTGTACGTCACACGCATCACACATGACCAGCGTCGGCCAATAGTGAGCCTACGTGTGACGTAGCTCTACGCTATCACACTATGTTAACTGACTAGAGGCCCACAGAGAAGGAAATGAATAGTTGAAATAAAGTCGTTATTTTTGTTTGTTTTTGCGCACAAAAAGTATTCTCGTCGCTTGATAAACTTAAGATTGAGCCACTGTAGTCACTTGGACTATTTTAACAATGTCTTTTATAACTTTTCGGGGCTGGCAAGTGTCAATACCTTAGAAGCCTATGGAGGAGTGATCCAGCTCTCAGATTTAATCAAAAATATCTTAATTCGTGTTCCGAAGATGAACGAAGGTCTTACGGGGTTGGAACAACATGAGGGTGAGTAAATACTGACAGAATTTTCATTTTTTGGGTGAACTATCCCTTTAACAAGATTTTAATAAAGTATTAGTAAATGTTGAAATTAACATTAACAAAAAATAATAAATGGTGTACACGTGCAGTTCTTTATTAGTTCATGTTAACTAATGTTAACTAATGAAACCTTATTGTAAAGTGTTACCAATATATAAAGACATTAATACATCAATATAAAGTATAAAAGAGAATAAAGAAACAACATGAAATAAGATGTTTGTGACTGCTATCCAGATGTCATGCCAAAGGTGCGTATTCACTATTTAAAGAACAATCTCGATGAGGCCAGTGCTAAGAGAGCTAGGGTGGATATTGGCCACCCAGATGATTGTTTTGCAATCATTAGCGTGATTGTAACTGAGAGAGAGAGCTGTCTGTACCTGCAGCTAAAATACAACAAAACAAGCATCATTCTTCTTAATTTTTGACACAATATGGGACATCTGATTACCACAGCACTTGCTTACATCAGTTAATAGTTCATAAACTATTGCTTCAACTGATCTCTAACTTCTTTAACTGCAGTAAACACACAGAAACGAACCGATCAACTGCACATACCTCTGCTCAGCCATGAACTGTGGTCGAAAGCTGATGATGTAACATGCAGGTAGGCACGCCCTCACGTGATGCTAATTGGTCGATTGATAAGCTTAAATCTGATTGGCTAAAGAGTACGACTGATCAGTTTAGGAGGAGAGCGCTGCCAGGAGAGTCTCAAAAACACACACACACAAATCGAAGGTGATTCACGCATGAATGACGATTTGTACATTCACATTCAAGGATAAACTCGTAAATTTTAAACATTCAAAGTTTTTTGTGCACAGTTATATATCTACGAATTGTGTTTTGCATTTGTGAAATGTATTTTATGAATATATAATTTTATTTTGCGCATGTGAATTGTTTTTTTGTGCACATGAATTTTGTTTCATGCATGTGAAATTGTCTACGCATGTGTGAATCAAGTTTTTTGCATGAATTAATAATGAGACTGATCTGCTTCCATATAAAAGTGCCTAATTAAGTGAATTTGTCATTGTACTTTTTTGTTGTTGTGTTTTCCATTAGGAATAATAGGCTATTGATCTCAAAATTCAAGCAATCCGCCCTCAAACTGGCGCTAATTTGAAAGCGAAACTTAAATACTTAAAACTTGGGAAAACACTTAAAAATGTTAAGTGTGTGAGGCGCGGGCGCGATCGAACAGTGGAAACAAAAAAACATACTCCGTCATTTAGGACATCATTCAAACTGCAAAGTGTTTACTTATATTCGTGTACACTCGCAATGAAACAACATTGTGCTTTTGTCAAACTGTAACCTACAACTGACACACACACATACACACACACACAAATACTGTTTAAGAGCTAAAAATATTTATCCAACCCCATTTAAAAACAGTCTGTGGGACATTCATCATATTGCATTTGTTTTCATTTCTTGTCCTCAAACAGAGCACTAATTTGTTCTAATCTAAGTTCTAATCTAATCTAATCTACATAGAAAACAAATGTTTTTTTAATGGTAGTATTATTATATACAGAAATAAGTTATTTATAATTCAGATGAGAATAAAGTTAGTGTTGATTAACATTGTAAGGAAAACAAATATATTGATCTAATATATATAGCGCATTAATTTTAAATTCTATTAGCGATTTAAAAGCCCTCGCTGATGTCACACGTCGATTAACCGGTGGGAAAATATCCTCACAGTCACATACCTAATATATTTATATATAAATGAGTTTTATGTACTATTTTGATATCATTTTGGACACAAGTGGGCAGTATATCCCTATGTATGAGTTTTGTTTAACCAAATAGAACTATTCTGCCTGTTTTTAATTTTTTTAATTGAAAAAACTGGATAAAATAGGTTTAGTTCTAATATTTGTATAAATTTATATAGAAACAAATGGTGTAAAATTAACTTTTAGAAGATATGAGGCTTTTCCTGTTTTCTTTTTGACATGACTTTAATCCCTAGCCATAGCAAAACCTTTTGAGATATTCAATATCTGTTCACAATTTAGCATCTTTAATGTATATTCATCATGTTGAAAAGGTTTGGTGTGAATAAAATAAACCACAAATGAGGAGTAGCTAAAAACTCAGAGTCTGAAATATCCAAAAAATCCACATTCAACCAAGATATCTGACTTCCTGTTGGTCGGAGCTAATGACTGTAAATTAGAAAGTTGTCCAGCTCGATGAGAACAATATACGTACTGAGATTTGTTACTGTAGGTAAAACTAATCCCCCCACTTTTGTCAAAAGCATTTTGAAAGTGACACACTTCCTGCTGCCAGTTGGTGGCGCTATAATTTTGGCTCACAATAGTTACATCCATCTGATCGACCTCTTACCACGAATACACTGCTGAAGTTTCTTCAAGATCAGATAATGTATGCAGAAGTTATAACACTTGGTGTTTCTCTTTTCTCGCCATAAATTCTTTTCATCGCCACGGCCAAACCGTTTGAGATATCAAAAATCCGCTGGCAATTTAGCATCCTGAAGGTCTTGACTTCATGCACACCGAGTTTGGTGACGATTGGATGAATTCAATAAAAGGAGTATATCAAATTCCAGAACAAGCGTTTTCCAAACAACCCATAATACCCGACTTCCTTAAGAGTACGAAAGTAGTTTGGCCTGATGAGATCTATTTGTGTCCCGAGTTTCATATTATTACATGCAAGCGTGTTTGATCTATGGACCAGGTTTTCGGACCCCGTTCAAGGGGGCGCTGTTGAGCCCCCCTGCCACTAGGGCTGGGACGGTTACCGCAATACCGCGGTCACATGACTCCAACCGCGGGTCTGAGCTCGTCACCGTCATCACCGCAAAAAAATAAAATAAATAAAAATAACATTGGCCTGCACATGTGCACGTTCACACATTGTGTGTAATGACATAGATTCATTGATTCTAATGACATGGATTGTGTCTAATGATATTGTGTCTTACATGGATTTAAGGTTTTCTAAACAAAACTTAGCCTATCATCAAAAGATTGAGCAAATCCGATCTTTTGCGAGTTGGGGAGCGCAATGTTCCATGACACATAATAACATTCCATTTGTATTAGAGATGCGCGGATGGGCTATTATTATTTCATCCGCAACCGCATCACAAAACTCATCATCTGTCCTCTATCATCCGCACCAACGTTTCTTGATCAATTTTAGAAACCGCATCCGCGGCGCTGACTGTTTTAAGGTCTATGAGCGATGCAAGGCGCTGCTGCCGCGAGGCTAGAAAGCTCTTGGCTGTTCTAGAAAGGAGACTGATCCAATGCAGCAAAGATATTTAAAGACTTAAGTCCCTAGTATAGCCTATTGGCTATGTTGTATCCCCAGAATATCATCAGTGAACTCCGTCTCCGAACGGCGCACAGGGATAAAAATAAATAAATCACGCACATCTGCAAACCTGACCTTACCTGACTAGGCTACTGTAGCCTAAAAAATTATCATTTCATTGTGAATTTTGTTTAAAAGTAGACATTTAAAGCTTTCTATTTATTTCTCATGTATGTGAGGCAAGTAGGCCTAGCCTATACGCCGAGTTTCGGTTAATTTATGAGAGGAGCTCCAGTTCACGCGCAAGAGATCGCACCCGCGCTTCCACGTCCTCCTGATTATATGTCTGCTATATTTGCTTCTTATTTATTAATTCCAGGCAATTAGTTAATGAAACAGTGATTAAAATTAAGATACAATTTATACAAAACGAAATTTAATTTAAAGAAAGCCTTTCTACAAAACAAAACTTAATAAAGTGGTCAAAATCATGTCTGACCCATCTTATGATCCTATCTTATTCATGCTGTTCACTTTTCATAATCGACATAGATTAAATAAAAATAACATTATATTATTTGAACATAAATTACATGCCAAATTACAGCTTGATGAAACTTTCAAGCAGTAATTTGAGGGGGGAGTTGTGTGTATTTAAAGCGGTTTACCGCTATACCGCGGGAATATCTTGCTTTTCAACCGCGGTTAGAAAAAATCCATACCGCCCCAGCCCTACCTGCCACGCCCGGGTACCAGCTTCAGCCCGGCCCTGATGGCCGTGGGTTCTGACCTGTGTGCAAAGTTTCAAGAGTTTTCGAGCACGTTAAGGGCCCCAAGAGGCCCCGAAACCTTGAAAAACAAAAATAAAAGCAATCTCTCCAACAGACAAATCCCCCCCCACACACACACACACAGAGACGCAGAGACAGAGAGAGAGGGAAAATACTCAAAAAAATCCACATTCAAACCAAAATATCTGACTTCCTGTTGGTCGGAGCTAATGACTGTAAATTATAAAGTTGTTCGGCTCGATGAGAACAATATACGTACCGAGTTTTGTAATCGTAAGTAAAACAAACTAAGTTATAACACACTTTTTGTTTCCCTTTTCTCGCCATAAATTCGTTGCCTCGTCACGGCCAAACCGTTTGAAATATCAAAAAATTGCGCTGGCAATTTATCATCCTCAATGTCTTGACTTCACGCTGACCAAGTTTGGTGGCAATCGGATGAATTCCGTAGGAGGAGTATATCAAATTCCAGGGACATGGGTTTCTAAACAACCCATAATAGCCGACTTCCTGTTGGGCTGGCGTAAAACTTAGAGCTCAAAAGTTGTTTGGCCCGATGAGATCTATATTTGTACCAAGTTTCATATTATTAAATGCAAGTATGTTTGATATGGACAAGTGTTCAAACCAACCAAGTGTTCAAACCGTCCTGCAAAACACCTGCAAAAGATTCCTGAGGCTTTTAAAAACTCCCAGCCTGTTTCATTACTCAAAACGGCAATCATGGGTAAGACTGCCGATCTGACTGCTGTCCAGAAGGCCATCATTGACACCCTCAAGCAAGAGGGTAAGACACAGAAAGAAATTTCTGAACAAATAGGCTGTTCCCAGAGTGCTGTATCAAGGCACCTCAGTGGGAAGTCTGTGGGAAGGAAAAAGTGTGGCAAAAAACGCTGCACAACGAGAAGAGGTGACCGGACCCTGAGGAAGATTGTGGAGAAGGACCGATTCCAGACCTTGGGGGACCTGCGGAAGCAGTGGACAGAGTCTGGAGTAGAAACATCCAGCATCACAATATGCTAATTTTTTGATAAGGACCTGTACATAACGAGTTTTGTTACTGTAGATAAAACTAACCCCCCCATAAAACTAATGGCGAAAAACTTAGAGCTCAAAAGTTGTTTGGCCCGATGAGATCTATATTTGTACCAAGTATGTTTGATATGGACAAGTGTTCAAACCAACCAAGTGTTCAAACCGTCCTCGGGTTCTGACCTGTGTGCAAAGTTTCAAGAGTTTTCATGTATGTTAAGTGCCCCAAAAAAAATATATATAGCTGCGAGCAGCGATTACGGGCCCAAGCCAGTGGCACCGCAATCCCGGTGCCTTTAGTTACCTTAAGGCACCGGGGTGGCGGTGGCACCGGCTTGAGCCCTTCATCGCTGCTCGCAGCTATATTTATATATATATATATATATATATATATATATATATACACAAATGGTTTATCTAGCCCCCCTCCCCCCTCACACACACACACACACACACACACACAGAGACACAGAGACATAGAGAGAGAGAGAAAATGACCACATTCAAACCAAAATATCTGACTTCCTGTCGGTCGGAGCTAATGACTGTAAATTAGAAAGTTGTCCGGCTTGATGAGAACAATATACGTACGGAGTTTTGTAACTGTGGGTAAAACTAACCCACCCACTTTTGTCAAAAGAATTTAGAAAGTGACACATTTCCTGCTGCCAGTTGGTGGCGCTATAACTTTGACTCACAATAGTCGCATCCATCTGATTGGCCTCTTACCACAAACACACTGCTGAAGTTTCATCAAGATCAGTTAATGTATGCAGAAGTTATAACACTTCGTGTTTCTTTTTTCTCGCCATAAATTCATTTCCTTGCCATGGCCAAACCGTTCGAGATATCAAAAATTTGTCCGCAATTTAGCATCCTCAATGTCTTGACTTCATGCACACCGAGTTTGGTGACGATCGGATGCAATCTCTAGGGGAAGTGTTTCAAATTCCAAAGCATGCGTTTTCCAAACAACCCATAATAGCCGACTTCCTGTTGGGCTGGCGTAAAACTTAGAGCACGAAAGTTGTTCGGCTCGATGAGATCTATATGTGTACCGAGTTTCATATTAATTCATGCAAGCGTGTTTGATATGTGGACCAAGTTTTCAAACCCCGTACCAGGGGGCGCTGTTGAGCCCCCCTGCCACACCCGGGTACCAGCTTTAGCCCGTCCCTGATGGCCGCGGGTTCTGACCTGTGTGCAAAGTTTCAAGAGTTTTCGAGCACGTTAAGGGCCCCAAAAGCCCCCGAAACCTTGAAAAACAAGAAGAAAATCAATTCTCACCCACACACACACAGAGACTCAGAGGCAGAGACAGAGAGAGACAGAGAGAAAGAGAAAATGCTCAGAAAAATCAACATTCAAACCAAAATATCTGACTTCCTGTTGGTCGGAGCTAATGACTTTAAATTAGAAAGTTGTCCGGCTTGAAGAGTACAAAATACAGGTCCTTCTAAAAACATTAGCATATTGTGATAAAGTTCATTATTTTCCATAATGTAATGATAAAAATTTAACTTTCATATATTTTAGATTCATTGCACACCAACTGAAATATTTCAGGTCTTTTATTGTTTTAATACTGGTGATTTTGGCATACAGCTCATGAAAACCCAAAATTCCTATCTCAAAAAATTTGCATATCATGAAAAGGTTCTCTAAACGAGCTATTAACCTAATCATCTGAATCAACTAATTAACTCTAAACACCTGCAAAAGATTCCTGAGGCTTTTAAAAACTCCCAGCCTGTTTCATTACTCAAAACCGCAATCATGGGTAAGACTGCCGATCTGACTGCTGTCCAGAAGGCCATCATTGACACCCTCAAGCAAGAGGGTAAGACACAGAAAGAAATTTCTGAACAAATAGGCTGTTCCCAGAGTGCTGTATCAAGTCACCTCAGTGGGAGTTTTGTTACTGTAGATAAAACTAACCCCCCCACTTTTGTCAAAAGGGGGCGCTACTGAGCCCCTGTACCACGCCCGTTTCTGAAACTTTGCACATGTCTACTAGGTAATAAATGAGATGTGTCTGTCGAGTTTCATGCAATTTGAAGAATATTAAGAGTCTCAAAAGCATCCAAAAAGAATATTCAAGTTTGATGCGTTGCCATGGCAACAATATTTAAGATATCAATAATCCTTTCACAGGTCTACATCTGGCGTGTGTTTACATTATACACATAAAGTTTGAAGCAAATCGGGTAAAAATAAGAGGGTGATTTAAAAGCATTTTGAAAATGACACACTTTCTGCTGCCAGTTGGTGGCGCTAGAACTTTGACTCACAATACTTACATCCATGTGATCGGCCTCTTACAACAAACACACTGCTGAAGTTTCATCAAGATCAGTTAATGTATGTTGAAGTTATAACACACTTTCTGTTTCCATTATTCGCCATAAATTCGTTTCCTCACCACGGCCAAACCGTTCGAGATATCAAAAATCCCCTGGCAATTTTTCATCCTCAATGTCTTGACTTCATGCACACCGAGTTTGGTGATGATTGGGTGAATTCCCTAGGAGAAGTGTTTTAAATTCCTGAGCATGCGTTTCTAAACAACCCTAAATAGCCGACTTCCTGTTGGGCTGGCGTAAAACTTAGAGCACGAAAGTTGTTCGGCCCGATGAGATCTATAAGTGTACCGAGTTTCAGATTATTACATGCAAGCGTGTTTGATATATGGACAAGTTTTTAAAACCCATTCCAGGGGGCGCTGTCGAGCCCCCCTGCCACGCCCGGGTACCAGCCTCAGCCCGGCCCTGATGGCTGCGGGTTCTAACCCGTGTGCAAAGTTTTAAGAGTTTTCGAGCACGTTAAGGGCCCCAAAAGTGCCCAAAAGGTAGTAAAATAATAATAATAATAATAATAAATATAGCTGCGAGCAGCGATTGCGGGCCCAAGCCGGTGGCGCCGCCACCCCGGTACCTGTAGAGCTTGCATCAGTGTGGGCTCTGCAAAAGTGCGCATCGAGGGCACATATCAACCACAAAGTATGCATGAGCAACCTTCTGAAACTTAAAATGAAAAATGAGACAGCATACGGTCTCATGGATTTAACGGACACATGAAATAAGTACACAAGACCGAAAATTCATATGAAGTGTGCCATTTGGGGACAGGGCCTATGATCGTGAACCACAATAGCCACATATATGAGATCATTAAAATTTAGAATAATTTTTAGGTCAATGTTTTGCAGCACTTTAATGTGTAAATCCAGAAGCCCAGTATTTATCTGGAGGTCTTTGCCCTTTGCCTGTCAACCTGGTTTGTCTCTGCCTTTTCTGTTCTGCCCTGTTTGCCATTGTTCACCCTGCCTGTCTTGACCATTCTTAATAAAAAGCTGCAAATGGATTCCCCTGGCCTGACCCTGCCTCGATACAACACATATGCTGCATCTGCTCGCTATCTGCCGATCAGCTCTGGTAGTTCCGCTTCAGCACTGATGATGTTGTAGGAATAGTGCGCTCTGGTTGGTCTGGATTATTCGGGAATTTTTTATTTTATACAGAAATAAGTTATTTATAATTCAGATGATATATATACAGGTCCTTCTCAAAAAATTAGCATATTGTGATAAAGTAAATTATTTTCCATAATGTAATGATGAAAATTAAACTTTCATATATTTTAGATTCATTGCACACCAACTGTCGAGTTTCATGCAATTTCAAGTATGCTAAGAGTCTCAAAAGCATCAAAAAATAATCTTAAAGTTTGATGCGTTACCACGGCAACAGTATCTAAGATATCAATAATCCTTTCACAGGTCTACATCTGCCGTGTGTTTACATTATACACATAAAGTTTTAAGCAAATCGGGTAAAAATAAGAGGGTGATTTAAAAGCATTTTGAAAGTGACACTTCCTGCTGCCAGTTGGTGGCGCTATAACTTTGACTCACAATAGTCACATCCATGTGATCGGCCTCTTACAGCGAACACACTGCTGAAGTTTCATCAAGATCAGTCAATGTATGCAGAAGTTATAACACACTTCCTGTTTCCATTATTCGCCATAAATTCGTTTCCTCGCCACGGCCAAACCGTTCGAGATATCAAAAATCGCCTGGCCAGTTTTCATCCTCAATGTCTTGACTTCATGCACACCGAGTTTGGTGACGATCGGGTGAATTCCCTAGGAGAAGTGTTTCAAATTCCTGAGCATGAGTTTCCAAACAACCCATAATAGCCGACTTCCTGTTGGGCTGGCGTAAAAAGTAAGAGTACGAAGGATATATGAAACGATCAGATCTATATGTGTACAGATTTTCATATTAATTCATGCGTGTTTGATATATGAACATGTTTTCGAATCCCGTTCCAGGGGGCGCTGTCGAGCCCCCCTGCCACACCCGGGTACCATCTTCAGCCCGTGGGTTCTGTCCCGTGTGCAAAGTTTCAAGAGTTTTCGAGCACGTTAAGGGCCCCAAAAGTGCCCAAAAGGTAGTAGTATAATAATAATAATAATAATAATAATAATAATAATAATAAAATATAGCTGCGAGCAGCGATTACGGGCCCAAGCCGATGGCACCGCAACCCCGGTTCCTTTAGTTACCAAAAGGCACCGGGGTGGCGGTGCCGCCGGCTTTGGCCCTTCATCGCTACTCGCAGCTATATTTATATATATATATATATATGTATGTATGTATATATATATATATATATATATATATATATATATATATATATATATATATATATATATATATTAGGGCTGGGCAAGTTAACGCGTTATTATCCATTAACGCATTTATTAATTAATGCTGACAATTTTTTTATCGCACGTTAACGCAGTTTTTTTATTATTATTTTGAAAGTCCGTTGCTCACTGGCTCTGAATAAACATAGGCCTACAGTCAAACCATGATCACAGGAGGGGTGGGATGTTGGTCAGCCAGCAAATAACCCACCCAAACAAGCAGTGGAGAGAGGCAGGTTCTCTCTGGTGAACAGTTAAAGGGTTGCGCTCCGCGAGTGAATGACAGGCGCTCTATGGATAGTACCTATAAACCCTATAGATAATAACTATTTAGATTCTGGAAACTCACTAACAGCGAGCCGAGGATCAGTCTCTCTTCTAATGATTTGTGCTGCGCGTCCTTTATAAAAAGTTATAGACAATTCAACTTCGGCAACGAGCGGGCGCGGGCGCGTGCGTGAGGCGAGCATGACCGCAACAGTTTCACAGGAACGCACCCGCTTGTCGCTGCACCTTGTGCTCGACCACTTCACCTCACTCTTGGCTGATTTATACTTCTGCGTCGGACTTACGCCGAAGACTATACGCTATAGACTACGCGTTGGTTTTCATTTATATCTCTGCGTCGTTGTCCGCGTTGACGCGCAATTACACATGCAGAGGGAGCATGTGAAACCCGGGGAGCGGTTCTAGCAATCACAGCGCTTGCGGTACGCGTAGAATTGACGTTACATTTTTGGAGAGGTGCACGTCAGGGTACGCCGAAGTGTACGCGCGCTACACAGCCACGGCGTGAGTATAAAGTATAAATTGTTTTTTTACTCTGTTTAATGTAATCTTACGTGGGAAACCATGACCAAACCTAAGCTACTATAAGTAACGTTGGTCGACTTATATCTGTAGTAGTGATCATGACCTCTGACTACTACATAGACTGTTTCTGCTGCTCCCTGATAAAAGATACCTGTTGAGACCTGTTCAGAAAAAAAAACAAGAAAACTGGACTCGTTTTAACAAACTAGATAAAAGGTAATGCCCTGGCAGTGGCAAATAGCTTTGATTAAATATTTGATTTGATTACATTAATGTTTAAGTTGAGATTTGAGATTACTGTGTAAAGGGAATACTGCTGGTATAAAAGCACCTTATTTGTTTAAAGTTATTGCACTTTTGTGTATATAGCAGTACATTTAAATCAAAAGTGCGCAATACACTACTTTAGAAGTCATTATTCAATTTTGCGCATAACAATGCGATTAATCGCGATTAATCGCAAGAAAATCATGCGATTAATCGCGATTAAAAAATTTTAATCGTTGCCCAGCACTAATATATATATATATATATATATATATATATATATATATATAAAAGAAGCCGGTGGCACCGCCACCCTGGTGCCTTTGGGGTTATTGTGCACGAAGTGCAAAAACGTAACCCTGCTTTGACTGTCGAAAAGAAGTGTGCTGTAGAGCTTGCATCAGTTTGGGTGCATCAAGTGCGCATCGAGGGCACATATCAACCACAAAGTATGCGTGAGCAACCTTCTGAAACCTAAAATGAAAAATGAGACACCTCATCCATGGGTCTCATGGATTTAACGGACACATGAAATAAGTACACAAGACCGAGTATTCATATGAAGTGTGCCATTTGGGACAGGGCCTATGATCGTGAACCACAAAAGCCACATATATGAGATAATTTAAATATAGAATAATTTTTAATGTCATAGGATGTCATAGCTCAATATGTTTTTCAGCACTTAAATGTGTAAATATAGAAGCCCAGTATTTATCTGGAGGTCTTTGTACAGGTTTATTAATGTAATTATATTTTACGCTTATGTGTTCTATGATATGCAATGGAAGTAAATTTTAATGTTTAACATGGCATGGGTGTATTCACAACACGTAGCATACGATATAATATCTTAAGATTATTCATCATTATGTTGTCTCTGCCTTTTCTGTTTTAATGATAATTAGAACCGAAAACCTAAATGTTCCTTAATTTTAGTTAACACTAACTTTATTCTCATCTGAATTATAAATAATTGATTTCCGTATAAAATGATTTCCGCGCCTCTCTCTCTCTCTCTCTCTCTCTCTCTCTCTCTCTCTCTCTCTCTCTCTCTCTCTCTCTCTCTCTCTCTCTCTCTCACACACACACACACACACACACACACACACACACACAGTTCGATCGCGCCTCTCTCTCTCTCTCTCTCTCACACTCACACACAGTTCGATCGCGCCAGCGCGCCTCTCTCGCGCGCGCACACACACACTCCAGCTTGAGAGAGAGGCACGCGCGATCGAACTGTGTGTGTGTGTGTGTGTGTGCGCGCGTGAGAGAGAGAGAGAGGCGCGGGCGCCTCCGCTCCCCTCCCCTTCCCTCACCTCCCCACACAGACACACACACACAGAGAATGGCAGGGGGCACAAGAAATCCATTCAAACTACAATATCTGACTTTCTGTTGCTCAGAGCTAATGACTTTAAATTAGAAAATTGATCGGCTTGATGAGAACAATATGCGTGGCAAGTTTTGTAACTACGTAAAACGAGCAAAGTTATAACACTTTATGTGTCCTTTTTTAGTCATAAAATTCATTTCCTCGCCACGGCCAAACCGTTCGAGATATCAAAAATCCGTCCGGAATTTAGCATCCTCAATGTCTTGACTTCATGCTGACCGAGAATGGTTGGAATCCGATCAATTCCCAAGGAGAATTAAATCGAATTTCAGGGGTATGCGTTTCCAAACAAACCATAATAGCCGGCTTCCTGTTGGGCTGTCGTAAAACTTAGGGCACGAAAGTTGTTCAACCCAATGAGATCTATAAGTGTACCGAGTTTCATATTATTACATGCAAGTGTGTTTGACTTATGGAAAAGTGTTCGAATCCCAGTCCAGGGGGCGCTGTCGAGCCGCCCTGACACGCCCGAGTACCAGCTTCAGCCCGGCCCTGATGGCCGCGGGTTCTGACCCGTGTGCAAAGTTTCAAGAGTTTTAGAGGATGTTAAGGGCCCCAAAAGCCCCCGAAACCTTGAACAACAATAATTAAAAGCATTCTCACTCAAACAGACACATCCCCCTCCCCCCACAGACACAGAGGTACACAGAGAGAGGGAGAGAGATTACTCCAAACATCCACATTCAAACCAAAATATCTGACTTCCTGTTGTTCGGAGCCAAAATCTGTAACTTAGAAAGTTGTCCAGCTTGATCTGAACAATATGCCTACCGAGTTTTATGATTGCAGGTAAAACTATGAAACTAACCCTCTCACTTTTGTCAAAGGGTGGCGCTACTTAGCCCCTGCACCACGTCCGTTTCTGAAACTTTGCACATGTCTACTGGCTAATAAATGTGACATGTCTTTTGAGTTTCATGCAATTTCAAGCATGCTAAGAGTCTCAAAAGCATCCTAAAAGAATTTTAAAGTTTGATGCGTTGCCACGGCAACAGTATCAAAGATATCAAGAATCCATTCACAGGTACATCTGCCGTATGTTTACATTATACAGATGAAGTTTGAAGCAGATTGGGTTAAAATAAGAGGGTGATTTCAAAGCATTTTGAAAGTGACACACTTCCTGCTGCCAGTTGGTGGCGCTATAACTTTGACTCACAATAGTCACATCCATGTGATCGGCCTCTTACAGCGAACACACTGCTGAAGTTTCATTAAGATCAGTTAATGCATGGAGAAGTTATAACACACTTCCTGTTTCACGTTTCTCGCCATAATTTCGTTTCCTTGCCACGGCCAAACCGTTCGAGATATCAAAAATCCCCTGGCAATTTTTCATCCTCAATGTATTGTCTTCATGCTGACCGAGTTTTGTGCCATTTCTTTGAATTCTCTAGGAGAAGTACTTTAAATTCCATTGCATGCGTTTTACAAACAACCCTAAATAGCCGACTTCCTGTTGGGCTGGGGTAAAAAGTAAGAGTATGAAGTATATATGAACCGATGAGATCTATATGTGTACCGAGTTTCATATTCTTACATGCAAGCGTGTTTGATTTATGGACCAAGTTTTCGGACCCCGTTCCAGGGGGCGCTGTCTAGCCCCCCTGCCACGCCCGGGTACCATCTTCAGCCCGACCCTGATGGCCGCGGGTTCTGACCCGCGTGCAAAGTTTCAAGAGTTTTCGGTTACGTTAAGGGCCCCAAAAGTGCCCGAATAGTCGTAAGAAAAATAAAAGAGAAAAAAAATAAATAAAAATATAGCTGCGAGCAGCGATTACGGGCCCAAGCCGGTGGCACCGCAACCCCGGTGCCTTTAGTTACCCAAAGGCACCGGGGTGGCGGTGTCGCCGGCTTTGGCCCTTCATCGCTGCTCGCAGCTATGTTTATATATATATATATATATAAGAAGCCGGTGACACCGCCACCCTGGTGCCTTTAGGGTTATTGTGCACGACGTACAAAAACGTAGCCCTGCTTCGACTGTCGAAAACAAGTGTGCTGTAGAGCTTGCATCAGTGTGGGCTCTGCAAAAGTGCGCATAGAGGGCCTTCTGAAACCTAAACCTAAAATGACAAATGAGACACCCTACAGACGGTCTCATGGATTTTACGGACACATGAAATAAGTACACAAGACTGAAAATTCATATGAAGTGTGCCATGTGGGGCAGGGCCTATGATCGTGAACCACAATAGCCACTTATATTGATTTTGCCCGGCCATCATTTCCCATGTTTGATTTCTGTATTTGACCGATTGTTTACCGTTGCTGACTACATTCTGCCTGGCCCAATCTGGATTGTTTATTGGACTCTGATTCTTGCTGCCTGCCTCGGCCCTTTGCCTGTCAACCTGGTTTGTCTCTGCCTTTTCTGTTCTGCCCTGTTTGCCATTGCTCACCCTTTCTGTCTTGACCATTCTTAATAAAAAGCTGCAAATGGATCCACCTGGCCTGACCCTGCCTCGTTACAACACATATGCTGCATCTGCTCGCTATCTGACGAGGGCTCTGGTAGTTCGGCTTCAGCACTGATGATGTTGTAGGAATAGTGTGCTCTGTTTGGTCTGGATTATTCAGGATTTTTTATTTTATACAGAAATAAGTTATTTATAATTCAGATGAGAATAAAGTTAGTGTTTATTAAAATGAAGGAAAACTTTGATTGTATTGATCTGAAATATAGCACATTAATTTTAAATTAATTTAGGTTCAATTACCAAATATACAATCTTAATTTAATTTAAAGCAAACAATACATTTAAATACATTTAAATACATTTATGGGTTATATGAATATTTTGGAGAAAAAATAATATGTATATATATTATTAAAAATAATAATATAATATATATATATATATATCCAAATATATCCAAAAAGACAAGGCCTTAAACTTAAGCTTGAACAAGGGTTAAACTCTTATCACTACCAGACACCAAGGCACAATCTCACACACACACACACACACACACACACACACACACACACACACACACACACAGTTTAAAAGCAAAAAGATATTTATCCCACCCCATTTAAAAACAGTCTGTGAGTGCCATCTTTTGGGCATCCATCATATTGCATAGGTTTTCAAAAATTTTAAGGAAAACATATATATTGATCTAATATATATATATATATATATATATATAGCACATATGTATAAATGAACAGGCTTGCGATGTCAATATTGCAATGTGTGTGTGGGTGTGGGTGGCTCAGCGCGACTGAACAGTGTGTTACAGATAAAAACATACTCCGTCATTTTCTTCATACAGGACATCATTCAAACTGCAAAGTGTTTACTTATATTTGTGTACACTCGCAATAAAACACAACATTGTGTTTTTGTTAACCTTCAAAAGTTCTTCATTTCCTGTTTACACTTCAGGGCTTTGGGGTCTATATGACCCCAACAATTGATAGAGTAATTGTACAAAAAATATACATTTTTAATCATACAAATAATATATCATTTTTTTTGTTTACTTCTAATCTATTCATTAATGCTGTGTTTTGGGAGATATGAAGTACTTTTTTACCTATTTACTGCAGAATTCCTCCACTACACCATTAGCATACGTATGAAATATTAAAAATATTATGAAAAAACACATTAATGATGATCAAATTTAAATAGGAATCGTTTCTGGATATTGATCTAGGTGTTAGATGCATAATTCTGCCATCTGCTGGTTAGATGTTTTTTTGTAGATAATATATTTTTAGCCTTAAAGTGTAATTACCATATACTTCCAGCAGAGGCCGCATAGAGATCCATTCCTTTTTCTGGATGTGACTTACTGCTCTTATAACAGCTTTTGTTATGAATATATATATTTAAACGCTTAAAATACATTAAATTAGAATTTTGTCAAAGTTTAGCATTATTTTTGTTGTTGTTTTAGGTCTTTTGAAGTATCTTGTTATTGCAATAATGCTATATAAATTTTGCAGTAATGCCAAATAAATTTGCAATAATGCCACAAGTTACCACTAAAAGAAAATACTTGATTGCAATTTCATATTATTTCAATAATCGAAATGTATAAAACGATTAACTTTAGAATAAGAAATTAATTTTTAAAAGGAAAAAAAAACAAAAAACAAACAGCTATAGGCGGCTATGAACAGGAGTGAAGAATAAACACCTGTGTCTGTGTGTGTTTGTGTGTGCACACGTGCATGTGTGTGTGTGTAATCATGCTCATTCCACATTGTTTTTTTCTCTAATGCCAGGCCTTCATTTATGTGTGAACATTTTTAGATTCATGCTGGAATTATTGATTTTATTTCCCAATTTCTATAAAAATGCTCTCTATTGCTGTCACACCTGTTTGTTTGTTTGTTTGTGTGTCTCTCTGTGTGTATGTTGTGTGTGTGTAGTCACGTTCTTTCCATATTACATTTGTGCTCTCATATCATACCTTCATTTGTGTGTGAAAATTTTTAGATTTATGCAGAAATTATTGATTTTATTTCCCAATTTCTATAAAAATGCTCTCTATTGCAGTCTCACCTCTCTCTATCTGTGTGTGTATTTGTGTCTGTGTGTGTGTGGGCGCACATGTGTGTGTGATAATGTTCATTCCACATTGTATTAGTGATCTAGTACCAGGCCTTCATTTATGTGTGAGAATTTTCAGATTTATGCAGAAATTATTGATTTTATTTTCCAATTTCAATAAAAATGCTTTCTATTGCAGTCATACGTTTATGTGTGTTTGTGTGCGTGTACACGTGTGTGTGCAAGTGATCAGGTTCGTTCCACATTGCATTTGTGCTCTAGTACCAGGACTTCATTGCGGTATGGAACTTTTCAGATTTATTGTGGATTTATTGATTTTTTTTTGACAAATGAAAAATAAAAAACACATTTTTTTCGATTTTCCCATTCATTTCAATGTGGGGTCATATTGACCCCGAAGACCAGAAGTGTAAAAAAAATTTTTACATACCTATAGAACAACCGAATCAAGCCCAGTTTTTTTGTGTGTGTATAGATAGATAATGTAGGAAAAGTTACAAAATCTTATTCCACTGAGATGAAGGGAACCATTTTTTTTTACTAAGGAAAAGTCGATTGGGGGTCATATAGACCCCAGTGTCCTATTGAAGTAAAACATCCACCCGAAATGGCACTAATTTTAAAATTAAACTAAAATGCTCACGGCTGCACGGGCATTCATAAGGAATGAGGAACGAGCAGAACAGAGTGAACGTTGTTTAGTTTATTCCTACTTCCATAGGAATTAATTGAAAAAGCTCGCTCTACTCTGCACCATTATTAATGTCTTGTGTGGACGTCCGTATTTTACTTCCACTTCCAAGTTAGCGATTTTAAAGCTCCCAGCGGTGTCACACGTTGATTAACCGGTGGGAAAATATTCCCATAGTAACATCCCTAATATTTATATATAAATAAAATAGGCCTACCTGATTTTGAACACAAGAGGGCAGTATAGCACTATGTATGATTTGGATTATTTTTTTTTTTTTGACTAAACAACCATTGTGGCTGTTTTTAAACTTAAACATAATTCTTTAATTGAAAAAAATGAGTAAAATGGGTTTAGTTCTAATATTTGTATAATTTTATATAAAAATAAATGGTGTATAATTACATTTTAGAAAGATATGAGACATTTCCTGATTCTTTTTTTTTTACATTAATTTAATCCCTCACCATAGCAAAACCGTTTGAGATATTCAATATCCTTTCACAATTTAGCATCTTTAATGTATTTTCATCATGTTGAAAAAGTTTGGCGTGAATAAAATAAACTACTTAGGAGTAGCTAAAAACTCAGAATCTGAAATCCACATTCAAACCGAAATATCTGACTTCCTGTTGGTAGTAGCTAATGACTGTAAATTAGAAAGTTGTCCGGCTCTAAGAGTACAATATACATACCGAGTTTTGTTACTGTAGATAAAACTAACCCCCCCACTTTTGTCAAAAGCATTTAGAAAGTGACACACTTCCTGCTGCCAGTTGGTGGCACTATAACTTTGACTCACAATAGTCACATCCATGTGATCGGCCTCTTACAGCGAACACACTGCTGAAGTTTCATCAAGATCAGTTAATGTATGATGAAGTTATAACACACTTCCTGTTTCTATTATTCGCCATAAATTCGTTTCCTCGCCACGGCCAAACCGTTCGAGATATCAAAAAACCGTTCGAGATATCAAAAATCCGTCCGCAATAATTGATTTTTTTTGACAAATGAAAAATAAAAAACACATTTTTTTCTATTTTCCCATTCATTTCAATGTGGGGTCATATTGACCCCGAAGACCAGAAGTGTAAAAAAAATGTTTACATACCTATAGAACAACCGAATCAAGCCCAGTTTTTTTGTGTGTGTATAGATAGATAATGTAGGAAAAGTTACAAAATCTTATTCCACTGAGATGAAGGGAACCATTTTTTTTTACTAAGGAAAAGTCGATTGGGGGTCATATAGACCCCAGTGTCCTATTGAAGTAAAACATCCACCCGAAATGGCACTAATTTTAAAATTAAACTAAAATGCTCACGGCTGCACGGGCATTCATAAGGAATGAGGAGCGAGCAGAACAGAGTGAACGTTGTTTAGTTTATTCCTACTTCCATAGGAATTAATTGAAAAAGCTCGCTCTACTCTGCACCATTATTAATGTCTTGTGTGGACGTCCGTATTTTACTTCCACTTCCAAGTTAGCGATTTTAAAGCTCCCAGCGGTGTCACACGTTGATTAACCGGTGGGAAAATATTCCCATAGTAACATCCCTAATATTTATATATAAATAAAATAGGCCTACCTGATTTTGAACACAAGAGGGCAGTATAGCACTATGTATGATTTGTATTATTTTTTTTTTTTGACTAAACAACCATTGTGGCTGTTTTATTTATATATAAATATTAGGGATGTTACTATGGGAATATTTTCCCACCGGTTAATCAACGTGTGACACCGCTGGGAGCTTTAAAATAAATATAGCTGCGAGCAGCGATTACGGGCCCAAGCTGGTGGCACCGCAACCCTGGTGCACCAGGGTGGCGGTACCGCCGGCTTTGGCCCGTAATCGCTGCTCGCAGCTATATATATATATATATATATATATATATATATATATATATATATATATATATATATATATATATATATAAAAACAAGCCGCAACCCCGGTGCCTTTAGGGTTATTGTGCACGACGTGCAAAAACGTAACCCTGCTTTGACTGTCGAAAAGAAGTGTGCTGTAGAGTTTGCATCAGTGTGGGCTCTGCAAAAGTGCGCATCGAGGGCACATATCAGAAATACATATATAACAGAACAAAAAATACATATACAAAAATACATATTTTATAATTCTGATGAGAATAATTTTAAGGAAAACAAATATATTGATCTGAAATATAGCACATGTTTTTGTAAAATAATTTCAAGCAAAAAAGCTCACGGCTGCACAGGCATTCATAACGGTGCGCGTCCAACGCGAGGAGTGAGCAGAACAGAGCGAACGTTTTTTAGTTAATTTCTAAAAAAACTTAACTTTCATAGGAATTCATTCCAGCGCACTACGAGCGCCACCATAATCAATGTCCGTGCAGACGTCCGTACTTACTTACTTTTATATTAGTGATTTAGAAGCCCTCGCTGGTGTCACACGTCGGTTAACCGGTGGGAAAATATCATCACAGCCATATACCTAATATATTTATATATAAATACAATAGGCATACCTGATAGAATAGTTTTATGTACTATGTTGATATCATTTTGGACACAAGAGGGCAGTATAGCCATATGAATGATTTTTTCAGATAGCACTAAATAGCCTGTTTTAAACTTTTTCATACTTCTTGAATTGAAAAAAAAGAATAAAATGGGTTTAGTTGTAATATTTTTGTATAATTTTATATAAAACTAAATGGTGTATAATTAAATTTTAGAAAGATATGAGACGTTTCCTGATTCTTTTTTACATTACTTTAATCCCTCACCATAGCAAAACCATTTGAGATATTCATTATGCGTTCACAATTTAGCATCTTTAATGTATTTTCATCATGTTGAAAAAGTTTGGTCGGAATAAAATAAACCACTTAAGAGGAGTGAGTAAAAATGTACAAGCTGGTTTTGCAAAACATCCACATTCAGACCAAAATAGCCCACTTTCTGTTGGGCTGGCTTAAAACATAGAGCACGGAAGTTGTACGGCCAGATTAGATCTATATGTGTACCAAGTGTTATATTATTATAGTACATAGTATACATGCAAGTGTGTTTGATTTATGGACCAAATTTTCAGACCAAGTTTATGGACCAAGTTAATTTAATTAATAAACTAATTATATAAAACTATTGTTAATGCACTGCAATTAAACTGGTTATATGCCTTTACTTTATTAATAAAACTTTTTTAAAAAATACAAGGCTTAAGACATTTATTTTCCTTTTCAATGCAGGCCAAACCACACAGCAGTGAAATGGTTAATCTAGCCCCCCTCCCCTACACACACACGCACGCACACGCACGCACGCACGCACACACACACACACACACACACACACACACACACACACACACAGTATCTTTTTAAAGATACTAGTACTTATTCATTACATACTAGTCCTTATTTATTAGATACTAGTGCATATTCATTCGTTACTAGTACTTATTCATTAGATTGTAGTTGCTATTAAATTGGTACTAGTACTTAATCATTAGATACTAGTACTTGTTCATTAGTTACTAGTACTTATTCATTAGTTACTAGTACTTATTCATTAGTTACTAGTACTTATTATTAGATACTAGTACTTATTCATTAGATACTAGTACTTATTTCAATAGTGACTAGTAACTATTCTTTTGTTACTAGTAAGACATTTTTTTTTTTTTGCCATTGACTTCTATGGGGATCTGTCATTTAGATGTCAACTATTCAGTTCTGACTAGTATGTATTCCAATTGTGACTAGTACATATATATTACATTTTAGTAGTTATTCATTAGGTATTAGTACTTATTTTTTAGATACTAGTACCTATTAATAAATACTAGTATTTATTCAATAAACACTAGTACTAAGTCATTAGATACTAGTACCTATTAAATAGATACCAGAACTTATTCATTAGCTTCTAATACATATTCAAAAGAATATCTAAAGAATAAGCAATAGTATCTAAAGAATAGGCACTAGTACTAAAGAACAAGCACTAGTCGCTAATGAATAAGTACTAGTACTTAATTGAATAGATACTAGTATCTAAAAAATATGTACTAGTAGCATGAAAATAGAGACTAGTAGGTTAAAATGATTAAATGTTTAAACGGCTTGCCATATTGGCTCAGAGAGAGAGAGAGAGAGAGAGAGAGAGAGAGAGAAAATGTCCACATTCAAACTACAATATCTGACTTTCTGTTGGTCTGAGCTAATGGCTGTAAATTAGAAATTTGTTCAGCTTGAGGAGAAGAATATACACGCTGAGTTTTGTAACTGTAGGTAAAACTAACTAAGTTATAACACACTTTATATGTCCTATTTTAGTCATGGAAATTCATTTCCTCGCCGCGGCCAAACCGTTCGAGATATCAAAAATCCGTCCGCAATTTAGCATCCTCAAAGTCTTGACTTCATGCACACCGAGTTTGGCGATGATTGAATGAATTGCCTAGGAGGAGTACTTTAAATTCCACAGCAAACGTTTTCCAAACAACCCAAAATAGCCGACTTCCTGTTGGGCTGGCGTAAAACTTGACTGGGGGAAAGATGTTCGGCCCGATGAGATCTATATGTGTACTGAGTTTCATATTAATTGATGCAAGCGTGTTTGATATATGGACCAAATAGTCGGATCCCGTTCACCAGCTTCAGCCCGGCCCTGATGGCCGTGGGTTCTGACCTGTGTGCAAAATTGCAAGAGTTTTTGAGCATGTTAAGAGCCCCAAAAGCCCCTGAAACCTTGAAATCCATTAAAAGCAATACACAAATCCCTCACACACAGAGACGGAGAGAGAGGGAGAGAAATTTCTCAGAAACATCCACATTCAAACTAAAATATCTGACTTCCTCTTGGTCTGAGCTAATGACAGTTAATTAGAAAGTTGTCCAGTTTGATCTGAACAATATGCGTACCGAGTTTTATGATTGTAGGTAAAACTATAGACCTAACTCCCCCTCTTTTGTCAAAAGGTGGCGCTACTGAGTCCTTGCACCACGCCCGTTTCTGAAACTTTGCACGTGTCTACTGGCTAATAAATGTGATCTGTCTGTCGAGTTTCATGCAATTTTAAGCAATTTCAGGCATGCTTAGAGTCTCAAAAGCATCCAAAAAGAATATTAAAGTTTGCTGCGTTGCCATGGCAACAGTATCTAAGATATCAATAATCCTTTCACAGGTCTACATCTGGCGAGTGTCTACATTATACACATCAAGTTTGAAGCAAATCGGGTAAAAATAAGAGGGTGATTTCAAAGCATTTTGCAAGTGACACACTTCCTGCTGCCAGTTGGTGGCGCTATAACTTTGACTCACAATAGTCACATCCATGTGATCGGCCTCTTACAGCGAACACACTGTTGAAGTTTCATATTATTACATGCAAGCGTGTTTTATTTATGGACCAAGTTTTCGGACCCCGTTCCAGGGGACGCTGTCGAGCCCCCCTGCCACGCCCAGGTACCAGCTTCAGCCTGGCCCTGATGGCCGCGAGTTCTGACCCGTGTGCAAAGTTTCAAGAGTTTTTGAGAACGTTAAGAGTCCCAAAATTGCCCAAATAGTCATAAGAAAAATATAGAAAATGACTTTCCAAACAACCCATAATAACCGACTTCCTGTTGGGCTGACGTAAAACTTAGAGCACGAAAGTTGTTCGGTCCGATGAGATCTATAAGTGTACCGAGTTTCAGATTATTACATGCAAGCATGTTTGATATATGGACAAGTGTTCAAACACCGTTCCAGGGGGCGCTGTCGAGCCCCCCTGCCACGCCCGGGTACCAGCTTCAGCCCGGCCCTGATGGCCGCGGGTTCTGACATGTGTGCAAAGTTTCAAGAGTTTTTGAGCACGTTAAGGGCCCCAAAAGTGCCCAAAAGGTAGTAAAATAATAATAAAGAATAATAATAATAATAATAAAGAATAATCCTTAGGAAAACAAAAGGGCCTTCGCCTTTTCAAGGCTTGGGCCCTAATAATAATAAAGAGTAATCCTTAGGAAAACAATAGGGCCTTCGCCTTTTCAAGGCTTGGGGCCTAATAAAGAATAATCCTTAGGAAAACAATAGGGCCTTCGCCTTTTCAAGGCTTGGGCCCTAATAATAAAGAATAATCCTTAGGAAAACAATAGGGCCTTCGCCTTTTCAAGGCTTGGGCCCTAAATATAGCTGCGAGCAGCGATTACGGGCCCAAGCTGGTGGCACCGCAACCACGGTTCCTTTAGTTACCTAAAGGCACCGGGGTGGCGGTGCCGCCGGCTTTGGCCCTTCATCGCTGCTCGCAGCTATATTTTTATTTATTTATATATATATATATATAAGAAGCCGGTGGCACCGCCACCCTGGTGCCTTTAGGGTTATTGTGCACGACGTGCAAAAACGTAACCCTGCTTTGACTGTCGAAAAGAAGTGTGCTGTAGAGCTTGCATCAGTTTGGGTGCATCAAGTGCGCATCGAGGGCACATATCAACCACAAAGTATGTGTGAGCAAACTTCTGAAACCTAAAATGAAAAATGAGACACCTCATCCATGGGTCCCATGGATTTAACAGACACATGAAATAAGTACACAAGACCGAGTATTCATATGAAGTGTGCCATTTGGGACAGGGCCTATGATCGTGAACCACAAAAGCCACATATATGAGATAATTGAAATATAGAATAATTTTTAATGTCATAGGATGTCATAGCTCAATATGTTTTTCAGCACTTAAATGTGTAAATATAGAAGCCCAGTATTTATCTGGAGGTCTTTGTACAGGTTTATTAATGTAATTATATTTTACGCTTATGTGTTCTATGATATGCAATGGAAGTAAATTTTAATGTTTAACATGGGTTTATTCACAACCCATAGCATACGATATAATACATTAAGATTATTCATCATTATGTTGTCTCTGCCTTTTCTGTTTTAATGATATTCAGAACAGAAAAACTAAATGTTCCTTAATTTTAATTAACACTAACTTTATTCTCATCTGAATTATAAATAATTGATTTCCGTATAAAATGATTTCTGCGCCTCACTCTCTCTCTCTCTCTCTCTCTCTCACACACAGTTCGATCGCGCCTCTCTCTCTCTCTCTCTCACACACACACACACAGTTAGATCGCGCCCGCGCCCCCCTCTCTCTCTCTCTCTCTCTCTCTCTCTCTCACTCTCTCACACACACACAGTTCGATCGCGTCCGCGCCTCTCTCTCTCTCACTCACTCGCACACACACATACAGTTCGATCGCGCCCTCTCTCTCTCTCTCTCTCTCTCTCTCTCTCTCTCTCACAGTTTGATCGCGCCCTTCCTCTCTCTCTCTCTCTCTCTCTCTCTCTCTCTCTCACTCACTCCCACACACACACACAAAGTTCGATCGCGCCCGCGCCCCTCTCTCTCTCTGTCACACTGTTCGATCGCGCCAGCGCGATCACACACACACACAGTTCGCTCGCGCCAGCGCGGCTCTCTCGCACACACACACACACTCCAGCTTGAGAGAGAGAGGCGCGCACGTTCGAACTGTGTGTGTGTGCGTGTGTGAGATGGAGAGGCGCGGGCGCGATCGAACTGTGTGTGCGTGTGTGTGCGCGTGTGTGTGATTTTGTGTTTAAACTATCACCGAAGAGACCCCCTTCCCCTCCTTCTCCCACTCCCCACACAGACACACACACACACACAGACAGAATGGCAGGGGACACTCTCTCTGTCAGAGAGAGGGAGAGAAAATTCTCAGAATCCACATTCAAACCACAATATCTGACTTTCTGTTGGTCGGAGATAATGACTGTAAATTAGAAAGTTGTTCGGCTTGACGAGAACAATATACACGCCAAGTTTTGTAACTGTAGGTAAAACTAACTAAGTTATAACACACTTTATGTGTCCTTTTTTAGTCATAAATTCATTTCCTCGCCACGGCCAAACCGTTCGAGATATCAAAAATCCGTCCGCAATTTAGCATCCTCAATGTCTTCACTTCATGCTGACCAAGTTTCGTGGTGTTTGGATTAATTCTCTAGGAGAAGTATATAAAAAATAAAAGCATGCATTTTCCAAACAACCCATAATAGCTGACTTCCTGTTGAGCTGTCGTTAATCTTAGATCTACATGTGTACCGATTTTCATATTAATTCATGCAAGCGTGTTTGATATATGGACATGTTTTCGAATCCCGTTCCAGGGGGCGCTGTCGAGCCCCCCTGCTACGCCCGGGTACCATCTTCAGCCCGGCCCTGATGGCCGCGGGTTCTGACCCGTGTGCAAAGTTTCAAGAGTTTTCGAGCACGTTAAGGGCCCCAAAAGTGCCCAAAAGGTATTAAAATAATAATAATAAGAATAATAATAATCCTTAGGAAAACAATAGGGCCTTCGCCTTTTCAAGGCTTGGGCCCTAATAATCCTTAGGAAAACAATAGGGCCTTCACCTTTTCAAGGCTTGGGCCCTAATAATAAAGAATAATAATAAAGAATAATCCTTAGGAAAACAATAGGGTCTTCGCCTTTTCAAGGCTTGGGCCCTAATAAAGAATAATAATAATAATAATAATAAAGAATAATCCTTAGGAAAACAATAGGGCCTTTGCCTTTTCAAGGCTTGGACCCTAATAATCCTTAGGAAAACAATAGGGCCTTCGCCTTTTCAAGGCTTGGGCCCTAATAATCCTAAGGAAAAAATAGAGCTCTGCGCCCTTTCAGGGCTTGGGCCCTAATAATAATCCTAAGGAAAACAATAGGGCCTTCGCCTTTTCAAGGCTTGGGCCCTAATAAAAGAAGAAAAAAAAAGAATCCTAAGGAAAACAATAGGGCCTTCGCCTTTTCAAGGCTTGGGCCCTAAATATAGCTGCGATCAGCGATGACGGGCCCAAGCCGGTGGCACCGCAACTCTGCGAGCACCACCATGATCAATGTCCGTGCGGACGTCCATATTATACTTTCACTTTTATATTAGCGATCCCTGGTGTCACACGTTGATTAAACGTGATTCGGGGGGAATATATTTATATATAAATACAATAGGCCTACCTGAGTTTTATGTACTATTTTGATATCAATTTAGACACAAGAGGGTAGTATAGCCCTATGTAAGATTTTTTTTTTGTTTGTTTAACCAAATAGCACTAAATAGACTGTTTTTAACTTTTTCATACTTCTTGAGTTGAAAAAACAGTGTAAGGACTGGGCTAAGAGGGTGAATCTGAATAACTAAATACATACTGCTAAAGACCAAAAATCTCTGAATGTAAATTAACCCAAACACACACACACACATTCCCCCACCAGGGAGGACCACACTCAGGACAGAGCGTGGTGTCCGCTTACAAGACATTTTATGACTGATCGGAATGTCCCAAATGAAGTGGATTCCAAAGCGAAAAGAAACTTCTTTTCTTTAAAAGACATTTAACCAGATATATTCAATGTGTTTTATGTGTGTTTGTTGAATTGTACGAACAATGTATACAATCTTATCTTACGATTTGTCTTTTATGTGTTTGATCTATGTTGTTGGGAAACTCTAATGGGATAAGGTTTCAAACTTTGCAAACTATGAGTAACCAACTCCATGTGAGGCAAGTTTGGATTCTCTGAGCTCCAATCTTCGTTCCACATTTAGCCATTTATATCACATCTTGCTAAAACTTTGTGACACATAGGACTATAATAATTGTGAAGATTCTGCTCTTAAACACCCGACGAAATTAGGGTTTCAAATGTCTCTCTCTTAGACAAAGAGCAATAAAAACCAAAGTCCCGCCTGTGAAATTCCAACCCTCTAATTGGCCAAGCCAACAGGAAGAGGCTGGATTTCTCCAAGGTGATAAATGAGGCTTCCCCCCTCCGCTCGCTCTCTTACTTCTCTGGTCCTCGTGTCATAATGTAACGTCTCGCCTCCGGGCGAGCTCTTTGCCTTTCTTTTATTTGTTTCTAGTTTAGTTTGTGTATTTCAGTCTTAGATAAGTCTCCGTGTTTAATTCCAATCGACGAGTGAAACGAACACCGCATGACATATCTCTTCAGCAAATCCATCTACAAGGGACCTTTAAACGAGCGCGCGCTCGCTTTGAAGGAGAAACACGCGCATCTGACCACGTGACGCGCCGGACCGAGAGACGCACGCGCGCTTCTTCACCAGCCATGCAAAGATGTAACGTTAACTCCGCGTGATTTCCCCGTAGAGATCTTTATTTCTTTTCTTTGTTAGTCAAAGTTTTGTTTTCCATAGTCGACTCTGTTCACTTCCACGAAGTGAAACGAACTTAGCCGAACTATTTTCCTTTGGTAATGTTACCCCAAAGACTTTGAACCTCCGTTCAACACGCGCGCCAAGAAGCACCACGTGACGCTTCCTAAAGGACTCCGCTCGCGCAGGAATGCCGCGACACAGAGAGACCCAGAAATTTGTGCAAGTATATCTCTTTATAGAGCTTCTAAGAAGCATTAAGATGATGTTTTCGTGTTGTTACAGACAGGTGACTGTCAGGGTGAATGTTGCCAATGCTCTCTCTCTCTCTCTCTCTCACTCCCTCTCCCCCTCTCTCTCTCTCTCACACGTGTATCCATTGTCCAAACGCCCCGCGTTGTTGTCATTGTCTGTTAATGTTTGTAAATACATGTATTCCTGTAACGTAGTAAATACATAAGTAGTTCTGCCTTATTAAATTCATTATATTCATTTGATTGATGTACTGCCTCTGCTCATTTTCCAAGTCCCTTAAGTGCCAAAGGTCTAACTTAAGCTACAAGCTTTACAAATTAAAGATACTTTAAAGAGTATTTGGTTTATAGGGCAGAAAACCCAATTCTAGTGGCCACAGAATTGCGTTTCCTGAAATCCTATAAAGTAGGATGATATTGTGGATCCCCACAAATATTATTCTGACAATTGAGCTAATTAATTTTGCCTGTTTTGTAAGACGTGGTCCGTGTAATTAATTACAATCAACTTGTGGTTAATTGCAGGGATACACATGCATGCATGCAGGTAAAATGACACATCATCCCTTAGCGGGAGATTTATTAACATGTAAGACTGATCTAATCCAAACATGTATGAATAATTATTAATTACCAATTATTAATTATGATATGCAAATTCCCCCACGGATTAGATCCGCCCCTGAGTCTTTACAACAGAATAAAATGGGTTTAGTTCTAATATTTGTATAATTTTATATAAAAATAAATGGTGTATAATTAAATTTTTAGAAGATATGAGACGTTTACTGATTCTTTTTTTGACATGCCTTTAAACCCTCGCCATAGCAAAACCGTTTAAGATATTCAATATCCGTTCACAATTTAGCATCTTAAATGTATTTTCATCATGTTGTAAAAGTTTGGTGTGAATAAAATAAACCACTTAGGAGGAGTAGCTAAAAACTCAAGAGTCTGAAATATCAAAAAAATCCACATTCAGACCAAAATAGCTTAAAACTTAGAGCACGAGAGTTGTTCGGCCTGATGAGATCTATATGTGTAGCAAGTTTCATATTATTACATGCAAGTGTGTTTGATTTATGGACCAAGTTTTCAGACCAAGTTTATGGACCAAGTTAATTTAATTAATAAACCAATTATATAAAACTATTGTCAATGCAAGACAAAAAAAGTGGTTCTATACCTCATTTTAGTTCTCCTTGTTTGTCCCAAAGTCTGCTTGCCATGGATGGTCTATGTTTGAACGAAACAAGAACTGTGTGCCGCCAGAGAATGACGGGCTCTGGTGCCGCTAAACGTTACGCACTACACAGTTGTCCACGTCTGTCGCCATGGTTACGTCATGGCTATGGCATATGAACGGAAACCGAGGATACCACGGATATTGCGTCATTGACAGGCGACATTTTTTTCCTGGATGGCCACTTATTTAAAATGTGAATTTCTCTGAAATAAAAAATCTTTGGAGACTTTTGGGATATTGTAAGTAAACAACTGCAGGAAATATATCACACTGTGCAAGTGATTTTTGGATATTTTATTACAAAATTCTTACATATTGTGCCTTTAAGCCAGCCCAACAGGAAGTGGGCTATTTTGGTCTGAATGTGGATATTTTGCAAAACCAGCCTCTACATTTTTACTCACTCCTCTTAAGTGGTTTATTTTATTCCCACCAAACTTTTTCAACATGATGAAAATACATTAAAGATTTGAAGTTTGAAATAATAATAATAATAATAATAATTCGTTACATTTATATAACGCTTTTTCTGGGACCTCAAAGCGCTTTACATAGAAGGGGGAATCTCCTCAACCACCACCAATGTGTAGCATCCACCTGGATGATGCGACGGCAGCCGTAATGCGCCAGAACGCCCACCACACACCAGCTTACTGGTGGAGAGGAGACAGTGATGAAGCCAATCAGTATATGGGGATGATTAGGAGGCCATGATGGACAGAGGCCAAGGGGCAAATTTGGCCAGGATGCCGAGGTTACACCCCTACTCTTTATCGAAGGACATCCTGGGATTTTTTATGACCACAGAGAGTCGGGACCTCGGTTTAAAGGAACACGTCGACTTTTTTGGACTTTAGCTTATTCACCATATCCCCCAGAGTTAGAGAAGTCCATACGTACCTTTTTCATCTCCGTACGTGCTGTAACTCTGTTTGACGCACCCACCGCTAGCCTAGCTTAGCACAAAGACTGGATGTAAATGGCTACAGTTAGCATACTAATCCCAATAAGTGTAAATAACGCAAACATTTTCCCATTTACATGTTGTGATTTGTATAGTCACAGAGTGTACAAATAACAAGGTCATATGAGACACAGACATCTTTTAACCGTATAAATACTGGGAACTATATTCTCAGAAACCAACGTGACTAAGTTTACCTCTAGCTCCGCTCATTTGTTACTGGGGCGATAGAGCGCGTTCGTGACAACACAATACTAACATTACAGGGGATACATGGAGCCCGGAGCTAGAGGTAAACTTAGTCACGTTGGTTTTGTTGACGTTAGAAACAACGGTGCGTCTCTCAGGTGCTGCGGTTATCACTCCGCCCAAGTAGCAGTGCTTCGCCTTCTGAGGATCAATATCAGCGTGGCGTTTTTGAGATGCCGAGAGCCAAGTTTATAGACCAAGTTAATTTAATTAATAAACTAATTATATAAAACTATTGTCAATGCACTACAATGAAACTGGTTATATGCCTTTACTTTATTAAAAAAAAAATTATTTAAAAAATACAAGACTTAAGACATTTATTTTCTTTTTTAATGCAGGCCAAACCACACAGCAGTGAAATGGTTAATCTAGCCCCCCTCCCCCTCCCCACACACACAGACACAGACAGACAGGCACAGACACAGAGACGTAGGCTCAGAGAGAAATGACCAACCAAAATATCTGACTTTCTGTTGGTCGGAGCTAATGACTGTAAATTAGAAAGTTGTCCGGCTTGAGTACAATATACATACTGAGTTTTGTTACTGTAGATAAAACTAATCCCCCCACTTTTGACAAAAGGTGGCGCTACTGAGCCCTCACCATGCCCGTTTCTGAAACTTTGCACATGTCTACTGGCTAATAAATGTAATGTGTCTGTCGAGTTTCATGCAATTTCAAGCATGCTAAGAGAATTAATTCCTATGGAAGTATGAATGAACTAAAAAACGTCCACTCTGTTCTGCTCGCTCCTCGCTGTGGATGCGGACCGTTATGAATGCCCGTGCAGCCGTGAACTTTTTAGTTTCATTTTAAAATGAGTGCCATTTCGGGGGCCGATTGCTTGAATTGTGAGTTCAATAGCCTATTGTACTTCATGGAAAACTCAACAGCAAAAGAGTACAGTGACAGATTCGCTTAAATAGGCGGTTTTACACAAAATATTCTGTCATCATCTCTTCAGTCAGCTCTTTACTCTCGTGATTAATGAAATTTGATTAAAGGCACTAAACTGCCTTTAGGTGTCGCCAGGCAACCGTCTTCATGAGCGATTCATTGATTCATTCGTTCAAACGATTCGTTCGAACAACTAAGTCATTCATGAATGAGACAGAGGTTTATGGATTGATCATTGAATCTTTGAGTCAACCGATTCATTCAAAATGCTGAATCATTCAGAAATGAGTTGCTCATTTCTGCTCAAAACACGTTGCTGTGAGATGCACGATGGTTCTGCTGTGATCTTTAAAGGGGACCTATTATGCAAAATTCAATTTTGCATGGTGTTTGGACATAAATGTGTGATGGCAGTGTGTGTACACAACCACCCAGCAGTGATAAAAATCCACCCACTTCTTTTTTTTAAATCCCCATAAATCATAAGCAGTGTCTCCCAACGACCTGTTTTCAGAATGTGAACAGGCCCCGCCCACGAGTGTTGACAGACACTGCCGTTCTAACATAGAACCGCCCTGATCGAGTTCACAGCGAGTTGAGAGTTGTACACATCTGCCATTGCTGCACTGATGAGAATGTCTCCCAAGCGTTGTCGGTGTTGTGTAGCTTGATGTATTAATCCACATAGCTCTGTTTATTTTCTGGAGCGATAGGCCTAACATTATTGATCATGGCAGTAATGAAAGTGAGAGTGTGCACTTTATTACAGTTCATAGGAGTTGTTTTATGGATATTAAGCACCCCCTGAAAAGGTGTGTATAATATTTGTTTACTGTTAGTTGTAACGAGTGTTTTTTGTACTTCACATTCGGACGCGTCCGCTACAACAGGCTTGTACTAATAGTGGATAAAAGAAAGATGGAAAAACAAGTTATAACCGTAATTAAACTAGACTATACCTGTTCAGTCTCCATACAGCATATATTATCTGGCTCTGTGGGCATCGAAATGAACACGGCTACTGAGAGTTTATGTTTTGATATTATCATTCCGTGAGATGAGAGATTGTCCTGACACACGTCCTGCGAGCTTGTGAGGCTCCGCCCTCTGGGCCGGCAGCAGCTGCTCTTTTGCATTTAAAGGGATACACACTAAAACGGTGCGTTTTTCTGAGCCTCAAAAAGTGACAATTTAAACATGCTGTAGAAAATTATCTGTTGGGTATTTTGAGCTGAAACTTCACATACACACTCTGGGGACATCAGAGACTTATTTTACATCTTGTGAAAAGGGGCATAATAGACCCTTTTACAGCCCACGTGATCAAATAGTTGCGCGTGCATTTTGGCAACGGAAGTGGTGTTGTTTCCCACTGGCTCTAACATGTTAGCAACTCCGAAAGCTTATCAAAACGGTTTCCCAGCATCAAAATGTCTGGTTGTTACGTTTACGGTTGCACTAATCAATATTCCACCGAGGGGCTTAAGTTTTATAGGATTCCGACAGGATCACGGCCGTTTCAGAAGAACCGGCGCGCCTGTGGCTGCAGGCGATTAAACGTGTTGATTGGAGCGAGGACATCATAAAAAATGCTCGCGTCTGCTGACACGCTGCTGATTCTCGCCATACTTCCGTTGCCAATACGCGCGCGCATACGTTGCCACGTCATCATTGTGTACAAACAGTAAAAGGGTCTAAAGGGCCCCTTTAACAATTTTCACTGCTGAAACAGAACAAAAACAGTCAATATTGCATCTAAAATGTAAGTGACTTAATTGCAATTGTTTATTGAACAGTTGTATCAAATCATGATGGTATTCAGGAAAGAGCACTGGTCATGTGAGGTTGCTTAACTGTATCATATGTTAAAAATATAAAACCTCCATATTTTTAATTTTCATAGGCATTATATTGTTAACTGAGTTTCTTTTTTGTGTGCTGCGCAAATATCAATTTTTGTTTTCCTTAAAATTCTCATCTGAATTATAAATAATTTATTTCTGTATAAAATAATACTACCAGTAAAAACACATTTGATTTTTCTTTTTTAATCAATGTAGCATGTGTAACATAAACAGATTAGTGCTCTGTTTGAGGACAAGAAATGAAAACCAATGCAATATGATGAATGTCCAAAAGATGGCACCGACAGACTGTTTTTAAATGAGGTTGGACAAATATTTTTTGCTTTTAAACAGTGTGTGTGTGTATATACACATACACATTTATACATATATATGTGTATATATATACACACATATATATATATACACACACACACACACACATATATATATATATATATATATATATATATATATATATATATATACATATATAGCTGCGAGCAGCGATGAAAGGGCCAAAGCCGGCGGCACCGCCATCCCGGTGCCTTTAGGTATCTAAAGGCACAGGGGTTGCGGTGCCACCGGCTTGGGCCCGTCATCGCTGCTCGCAGCTATATTTGTTTCTTGTTGTTCAAATTCAAAATTGTTTTCAAATATTATTTGTCACTTAATCTTAAAGATTTTTAATAGTGTATGTTTGTTCCCACCAATCGCTGCACAAGTTAAGGATACGTATGATGACGTAAGCACGTTAGTGCGAGCCCTCCCGGAACCCATAGAGAATGTTTTGCCTGCAGTTCGAAAAAAAACCTCTTTGAATGTAAGTCTATGGGAACACTCTGGGCGATTCTCAGCCAGAGTGAAATCACCCAAAAAGAGGCGGTACTCCACAGAACGTGACATGACGCTGATTGGACTATATCCAGAGGCACAGTGACGGCTAGCGTAACTCTGTGGTTGAATGAGATTGTGAATGTGATTGAAAAAGTCCCTCCCTTTCACACTTTGGTGGTGCGTCGCCCAATTGCCCTAATGAAGAAATCGCCCCTGGTCAAACTGTAACCTACAACTGTCACCCAAACAAAATCATTTTCACACACACACACACACACACACACACACACACACACGCTGTTTAAAAGCAAAAAAATATTTATCCAACCCCATTTAAAAACATTCTGTAGGTGCCATCTTTTGGACATTCATCATATTGCATTGGTTTTCATTTCTTGTCCTCAAACAGAGCACTAATCTGTTTATTTTTAAAAATAAAAATAATTAAAAAATAATAATTATAAATAATAATTAAATATAAAAATGTATATATATATATATATATATATATATATATATATATATATATATATATATTTATTTATATATATTTATAAGAATTACCAAACATACAATCTTAATTTTATTTAAAGCAAACATTAAATTTAAAAGACATGGGTTCTATGCATATTTTGTAATTTAAAGAAATATATATTTCCAAAAAGTGTTATGCAAAAAGAGAAGGCCTAATTTTGTATTCATTTTTATATTAGCGATTTAAAAGCCCTCGCCGCTATGTACTATTTTTGTCATTTTGGACACAAGAGGGCAATGTAGCCCTATGTATGATTTTTTGTTTAACCAAATAGCACTAAATAGCCTGTTTTTAACTTTTCCATGCCTCTTGAATTGAAAAAAAAAGAATAAAATGGGTTTAGTTCTAATATTTGTATAATTTTATATAGAAATAAATGGTGTATAATTAAATTTTTAGAAGATATTAGGCTTTTCCTGTTTTCTTTTTGACACGACTTTAATTCCAGAACAAGCGTTTTCCAAACAACCCATAATAACCGACTTCCTGTTGGGCTGGCGTAAAAACTTGACATGGTTTACTGACCATGGTATTACTGTGCTCAATTGGCCTGCCAACTCTCCTGACCTGAACCCCATAGAGAATCTGTGGGATATTGTGAAGAGAAAGTTGAGAGACGCAAGACCCAACACTCTGGATGAGCTTAAGGCCGCTATCGAAGCATCCTGGGCCTCCATAACACCTCAGCAGTGCCACAGGCTGATTGCCTCCATGCCACGCCACAATTTCTTTCTGTGTCTTACCCTCTTGCTTGAGGGTGTCAATGATGGCCTTCTGGACAGCAGTCAGGTCGGCAGTCTTAATATTTCAGTTGGTGTGCAATGAATCTAAAATATATGAAAGTTTAATTTTTATCATTACATTATGGAAAATAATGAACTTTATCACAATATGCTAATTTTTTGAGAAGGACCTGTATATACAGGGATGCTAATTAACCGGTTAACCATTAACCATCATAAGAATAATTTTTTTTTTTAAGATTTTAAAAGATATTAATTTTAAAAGAGCACTGTAATTTCTATATGTTAGGTTGACTATTTTATTATTATATTTTATTATGCTATATTGAACAGGCTGCAATGTCAAGATTGCAATGCTGGAATATGTTGTGTGTGTGTAAGGCGCGGGTGCGATCGAACAGTGGAAACATAAAATCATATTTTGAGATCGCAATAGACGTGACGGACTATAATGCGTTAAGAGCTCGCTCAAGTACTGGGGAGCTAAACCATTTAGTGCTTTGTAAGTAATCAGCAATTTTTTTTTTAAATGTAGGCTATATGATGTTTAATAGGGAGCCAATGCAGTGTTGACAGAACCGGGCTAATATGGTCATACTTCCTGGTTCTGGTAAGAACTATAGCTGCTGCGTTTTGGACCAGCTTGTAGTTGTGTTTTTGGGGCCCTTGATGTTTTGACATGCACTGACATTTGTGCTTTTTCAGTTGCTTATAAACATATTAATGGCAAACGTGGGTTACACTTTATTTCGATAGTCCTCTTTAGACATTCTACTAACTATAAGTAACTTTTCAACTACATGTCAACTAACTCTCATTAGAGTATTCATAGACTGTAGTAGACTGTCAGTAGACTGTTAGGTTAGAGTTAGGTGTTAGGGTTCGGGTTAGGAGAATAAGTTGACTTGTAGTTGCCAAGTTATTTATATTCAATAGAATGTCTGTTGGGGGACCAACGAAATAAAGTGTTAGCAAATATTAAGGAGACAGTCTACTAATCCTCTAATGACAGTTAGTTGACATGTAACAACAAAGTTACTTATAGTTAGTAGAATGTCTAAAGTGGACTATCGAAATAAAGTGTTACCCAAAGGTATAATTACACTCTATTCACCACAAACAGGGCTACCATAATATGTGAGCAACATGTATGTACATGTTTGTATTTTTGAGAGAATATTGTTTATGCATGGTTATTGAAAAAACAAAAAAGTAAAGTTTCTGAAATAAGGCCACAAAACACATACTAAATATGCGTCCACAATACTTTTGACTAATGGATGTTGTCGCCTAGAGTTTTTGCTTCAAAATGATCTGAAAATCACCCAGCCTAATCATTCACATAAAACAATACATTGATTTAAATTTTGTAAAACACCTTTTGTTTGGAAAGGCAATATGCGTGGGGGCGTGAAGGATCATGAATAATGCTCTGATTCACACCGGAGAAGACAATGACCCGCATAATGAGCCGCATAATTAGCCTTTCATTCAGGTGTGTCACTCAAGAAAGAAAAAGTGTGTTACTTTTTTTCAAAAAAAAAAAAAAAGAAATATATATATATATATATATATATTTGAAATATATTTATACTTAAATATTTATATACAAATATAAATGAAAGTCAAAAGTACATTTTTAGTACATAGTCGTACCTGGAAACAAATCCTGTTCAAATAGGCTATATGGGCCATTCTAAAGAATTGGTTCAAAGTTAGATTTGGAAACATATTGAAAAAAAGTATTATTTTTCCACAAATTTTTTATACATGCAAATTGTATGATATCCAAGGTAAATATTTCTAGTAATTGTGCAGTTAATTCTCATACTGTATTTTCAGAAAGTTTTGGAATATATCCTGTCCCCAAATGTGTCACTAATAAAAAACAATAATAAATAATAGGGGTGTCGAAATTAATCGTTTCTATGATGCATCGCGATGCAGACGAGGACGTTTCGGTATCGGTTCAGGAATAGACCATAACTGATTATAATGTACTGACTCTTTTCTGACATCATTTATCGCGTATGTGCTTTGTCGTGGTAGCATACAATGGCAGAGGGAGGCGAGACGCGAGTGCGAGTAATTAAAAATGCTTTAAAAGCCTACATCTGGGCACATTTCGGCTTTAATGAACACCCTGGTAAGCATGACCTGGAGAAGACATGCGCTGTGTGTAAATCATGTAACACACAAATAGAATATGCAGGAGGTATACACTAACTTGATAAACCACGTTAGCCGTTTTCACCGCGAGCTGTTAATGCCTGGCAGAGTCTGACTGCTTTAGAGTAAGCAGATGAGCTCCAACGTCACCCGAATCCGCAGCCAAAAACAAATCATCCACCCGCCCCAATAATTTTCTCTGATTTAAGTATCCGCACCCAATGGTCAAATTACAATTATTCTGTGTTACTCGTGATTATAAATTGATGATCGTCAACAGCACCTTCAACAGCGGACTCGGCGACGGTTGATGCTCGCATCTCTAGGGTAACATTATACACTGATGAATGAGCGCTGCTTTTAAATAAACATTTCTTTGAAAAAAAATTGATTTGACAGAATTTTATTTTCTTAATGGCATAAACAGACTTTACTCCCTTGAAACTTAAACTGGAATGTCACTGTTTCTGTCACTGCGACTTCCCGAACAGGCGAACGTGCGCGCACGCACACATCACTTTTTAAGTAAAATTGAAAATTGAGTATCGTAATGCATCGAGATATCGAATTGAACTGAATCGATGACATGATAATCGTAATCGAACCGTGAGACCAGTGTAGGTTCACACCCCTAATAAATAATTTAATGAGAAGGCTTATATTGCCTATTAAGATTTTTTTACATCTACCTTGTAAATATATTTTTTGCTATTTTATTAAAAAGTGTTCACATGTAAATCAACAACAATTAAAATTTTAACAATATTTCAAGTGTAATCTTTCTTTTTTTAAAGTATACATTTTATCATACATATTTCAAAGTTAAGGATTCATTAGTTTGATATAGCCTACATTGGAACAAACACTATAATAACATCTTAGGTGATGAGTTCATTTTTGACAAAACATATATATTTAACATATGAGCAGAAACTGGCTAACAAAAGCTTATTTGAGGTCTATTTTACACTAAAAACTTTATAATCTATCCAAAACTACTCAACGAAATGTTGTCTTTAATATTTCGTTTGTAACATAGTAAACAACAGTGCGCATCTGTGCCGTTCATTCATTCACACACAGACACGCCAGTCTTTTTGCGGTTTACAGACACCATTCCATATTGCGATTAGAACAAAGCACTTAAGAATAAAAAACGTACTATTCACAATCCTGGCCTGGATCCGTTGCTCCTACAAATGGAACTAAACCAGCACTTCTGAGGTAAATTTCCCAGGATTATTCCTCACAGCCTCGCAAGACGACATAGTACATTAATCTGATTAAACTTGGTGTGTTTTATCGAGGTGATGTGGGCGTTGACACGTTTGAATGTATTGCCTCAGATCATTTGAGTTTGAATAGCGCGCGCTCTCCGTAGGTGTGTTCACATTAACAGATAATGAGCTATAATGAGCTGAAATGAGAACGACTGACATCTCTCACTTTTTATATAGATTACATAAAAAGAGAATATTTGTTTTAGTTTTGAATTAGATAATTTAAAAGTACACACTTAAATGATTATAAAGATATATTGCTCATACCTGGGTGAATAGTATTCGCTGAGTTTTGTTTAAGTTTAGAGACGTGTTCCAGAAAAAAAGTTCACGGAGACGTAAAAGGCAGAAAGCACACCCTGTTTATTTTCTTTATTTTACAAAAGCACAATGTTTCATTTCGATTGTAAGTGGACAAAAGTAGACATTTAACAGTTTATTTTTTATATTTCTTAAGTCTATATGACGGAGTATTTTAAGTCTATTTTGCTGCTATGTGAAAAAAATCGAGCAAAATGCGCCGGCGCGTTTGCCGACCCCAGAGGGTTAAGCGTGCAGGGCAACCACCCATAATAGCAATACAATAATCTAGCCTTGATGTCATGAACGCATGAACTAATTGTTCTGCATTTGTCATTGAGAGCATATGACGCAATTTAGATATATTTTTAAGATGGAAAAATGCGGTTTTACAGATACTAGACAAGTGACTTTCAAATGAAAGATTGGTAACAAAGAGCACACCCAGGTTCCTAACAGATGACGAAGACTTGACAGAGCAGCCATCAAGTGTTAGACAGTATTCTAGGTTAGTATGCAAGGAAGTTTTTTGTCCAATATTAGAATCTCTGTTTTTTTCAGAATTAATTAGTAGGAAATTACTAGTTATCCATTTTTTTATATCAGCTATGCATTCCGTTAATTTTGTGAATTGGTAAGTTTCGTCAGGACGTGAAGAAATATAGAGCTGAATATCATCAGCATAACAGTGAAAACTAATGCCATGCTTCCTAATGATATCTCCTAAGGGTAGCATGTACAGAGTGAACAGCAACTGTCCTAGTACTGAGCCTTGTGGTACGCCATACTGAACTTTTGATCGATAAGACATCTCTTCATTTACTGCTACAAACTGATAAACAGAAGAATTATTTTTTTAGGCTACTTTAATGTTTGAGCATGAGACATATTATGATTAAACAAGGTTTCTTTAAAAAAAGACTTATATTAAATGGGTATTAAATAGGTCAGAGATTAAAACTAAATGTTATCAAAATGCAAAACATTTTCATCTTGTTTTTACTTCATGTGCACTTACAAAAAACTTTAACAATAATATAATTATTTAATATAATATTATCAAGAAAATAATAATCAAAGATTAGGCTACTTTGGCTTTTTTAGTTTTTATTTTATTTAGTTTTATTTATTTGCTCGTGTCTCAGCTAGAATGCATTGCTTGTTTGATGTGTTGTTTTTGCATTGTTTCCTACCATTGCTGAAGCAGCCATCAGACAGAGGCTTCATTCTTCTAAAGCTTTGTTTTATGCGAAAGGCTATATTTGTATATAAATTGCTATATTTAGCATGCCCTGAAGGAGCCTGAGAGTGTATGGATCAGTGCCAACTAGTGGTAAAAATACATACACTACTGGTCAAAGGTAGTGACGATTATTTTGAATGTTTTTGAAAGAAGTCTCTTCTGCTCACCAAGGCTGCATTACATAAAAATACAGTTAACAGTAATATTGTTAAATATTTACAATTTAAAATAACATTTAAAGTTTTAAAATAATGCTTTCTATTTGGATTTACAATGTTATTTATTCCTGTGATTCAAAGCTGAATAGCTAATGAACACCAACATGAAAGAGGACTGTCAACTCTAAGTCTAATGTAATAAGACATTTTTAATTATACAAAAAAAAAACTTTCCTTTGTCCCTGTAGATTAATTTAAGGGACATTAAGATTCATTTAGTTTCATCACCATTTAGCTTATTCATAAATTGGATTTTAATTTCCCAGTCAAATCTGCTATTCAGCCTAATTGTGTTTTGTTGGCAGTGTTGTTGGAAGCCTTGCTGAGGAATGGTACCTCGGCAGGGAACAGCACTGCATACTGCAGGAAGTCATCTAATGGAACAGACCCTGGATCCCAAACCCAACATGAGGCACAGAAACAGGACTCCACTGCAGATTTAACAAAAGGATTTACTAAGGAGCAAGCTGAAGGGGTACAACGGCAAGTCATCTTGTGTATAAATTATTAGGGCCTGTTGTGGCAAAAATTCTGTTAAACATCATCACTGCGTAAGAGACACTCAGAGTCAAATTAATAAAAAGAGAAGTATTTATTCTTGCAAGAATAGGTTCAGTCTAGTACACAGAAGTTACACTGTGCAAGAGAGTGACACACCACAGGAAGATATGAGACAGCCTTTATACTCTTTTCAAGGTTCCTCCTCACCCGCTGTACCTTTCACCCACCCAGATAAGGTCCTTACTGCTGTTCATGTTTCTACTTAAAGACACAAACTGGTACTGAAATAACCTGGCCAAAACTGACCGTCCCTAAGGTCAGAGGTCCTGTCCCATATGTTCCTGAAACGTCACGCACAAGCACGTACACACATATATTTTTATACATTGAATAGGTTCTCTCTCTTATGATATCTGTTAGGGATCAATGACTATTAAA
Source organism: Gila orcuttii (assembly GCA_026230005.1). NCBI lineage: Eukaryota > Metazoa > Chordata > Actinopteri > Cypriniformes > Leuciscidae > Gila > Gila orcuttii. The sequence goes on along the minus strand of JAPDVR010000002.1, from coordinate 43,668,824 downwards.
ATTTCTACAACAATTCCCCCCTTTTTATCATTCAGATTACCCAATCATAATAATAAACAATAAGACAAATTTTAAGTTGTATCATCACACTTATACTCTTCATTTCTGACTTTCGCATAACTGATCACTCTCTTAACCATTTGTGAAAGAAGATTTTAAAGTAAAAAGCTTAGGCTGTTTTGTGGAGATAGTCCCCTAAATGTTAGCAAGCAAGTAAAGATTTTATCTGGAGCCGGGCTGAATGAATAAACACTGTTATTGCACTCCCGACCTAGGTCGGACCTTCAGTCACCTCAGTATAAACAAGAAATAGTGTATAGTTTAAGTAGGAAAAAAACACATCAATTCAACACCCTGGTTATATCATTACAAATCTTGAAATCCACATGGCATTTCAACAGGCTAAGAAATACAAAGAAATAAAAGTAGAATAAAATCCCTCATTTCGACCCCTCTCCTTGTAGGTCATCACATAGCGGATAACCACAGCTTTTAACCTTCTTTTCATTTCAAAAACATTCACAGGAAGAAAGGAAAGAAAAGTAAGCATACATTTAACACGTCACAGTAGCTCTCACTACTTGTATCATCATATTTTGTTCATCCAATTGAACAGACATCCCAGCTTTAACCAGTCTCTGTACTGAGCTGGAAACACACATTATAATACATAGTAAACATAACAATATTGATAATCCTATCGCTGAAATTGGTAGTACAGTTCGCAATCAGTAACCCCCAAAGATTAACCAATCTTATCCTTTCTTTTAACCAATTTAGTTATTTTCCATGATCGGCCAGATTTTCTTACTCTTACCCTTAATGGAAAGCCTAATCATCAAGTTTCTTCAATAATAATCCCTATAGTTTACCTGAAATATTTTCTAATGAATCCTTAACCAATCAAATAATTGGATCTAAACCCTATTTTGATTCAATCAAATAAAATAATCAAAATCATCACAAAAACAGATTCCTTTGCTAAACTCAAACCATTAGTTGGTGCATCTTCCTCCAGGTGTGTTAGTCATCTCGCCCCATGGACATTCCGTCTTCACCAGGGTGACTCTTTGCGAGTCGTTGCAATGGTCTTTCCCTCGTTGGTGAGGGAGGCCGTTACTAGCACGAGCCTTTGACCCCTCACTTCGTGCTCTATATGATGGTTGAGGCCTGTCGGTGTAAGGTGAGAGGCTTGGACCCAGGTGTCCCGCTCTCCAACCATTTTCTGATCATTACCAGATTTCTTCCTTAGATCATGACGCACCCCCACTATAGTGAACCATTTCCTGCTTTGACCTGTGAATGGAGACCTTAAGGTTTTGTTAGTGACCTCTTGTCTGGCCGGCCGTCCCTTTTGGTGTGACCTGTGGAATTTTCACCATTTGTTTACATTGCTGATGATAATCATTATGAATTCCAAATTTATTCAATACTTGACCAATTCAAATCTGTTTCTTCTCATTTTAGTCGTCAATTTCTCAATTACCATAATTTAATATCTGACTTAAATTTTTCCTAGGAGTTTATCAATCTCCAATTGGGATTCACGCTAACTCTTACGAGACTATCACGCTCTGCTTATGATACATTTTGATACACATACATCCTTTGCAGTTATCATTTTAAATCATCCTTTTAGTTATTTTTACAATTTTACAACTCATATTTTAGTCATTAGATTTACATCAAACTGTATTCATCAGTTCACTTATAAAAATTACTATTATAGATATTTTCTTCAAAAGGACTTTAAGACTTCAATCCTTTGACCTTGTTTTTATCTCTTATTCTTTCTCAGACGAAAACTTTTATATCGTCATATAAACACTGATCTACTTTCAAACCCACATTTTTACCAGAAATGTGTCACTATCACATTTCCAAACACATTCTCGGTGGACATTTACAGTTATGTGTTAAATGGTCCTGCTGACCACAATTAAACCATTAATTTTCATAAGCTGCATCGAAATGTTCAAATATTTTAAGTTGTTTTCACACAGTTTCTGTTTAACTTTAGTTGCTTGTTCAGGGAAATTATCCCTGACCCAGAATTTCCGTTATAAAACAGACAACATCTTTTGCTTGAATTACTTGATATCAACAAATATCCGAAATTAAACATTATTGATTTTCAGAATCTTTGGTCAAAGTTGTCTTTACATTTTACTAATTTGGTATTATCAGCAACAACCCTAATTACAGAACAAGTACATATCTAACATCCGGAAGCTGGGCTGAATAAGCAAGCACTGTTGCTGTACCCCAGCATAGCTGGACCCTTTAGGTTCAAAACACAATGGTTGTCAAACTAAAACTAAACATAATTTCAATCATTATTTTACCATTAAAAAATATAGAATTGTTCTCCATTCTGCTTAATGAAACATTCCTTATCTTTATATCACATGAATCCCCGTTAATCATACTCAATGCCTTATTTTTATTCTGAAACTCAATTTTTATACCATTTAAACAGTTAATTTGACTTCCATAAATTCTGTCAGACATTTTATTTTCATCACATATAGTTTTCTACTATATTTCTTCCATCTTTCCCTATTTCCCTACATGCCAGTTCCTTCTGCATCCTCTGTTCTTCATGCTAATTCTTTCTTTTTCAACCCTACATGCTTTTCCTTCATTTTCAACCCTACATGCTTTTCCTTCATTTTCAAACCAGTACATGATTGTTTGCTAACAATCCCCACACACATTTCTCACACACAAAACCTTTTTCATCAAGTCTCTCACTTACAGTTCCCTCTATTTCACACAGACAGCTTTATCGCTGCTTGCTACTTCAATCCTTATCATATAAATTTAATTTCTTGGACATCTAATGTCATGCATCCATTTACTGGATGAAGAAGTAAAAACTTTATTTCTCCTGGCAGTTCGACTTTTATCTGCCTATTCACACATGTTGAATGCAGCCATAACAACCTTTTTGTTTCTCACTGCCCTGTTCAACTGATTCCCTCACTACTTTTAATCTCGTAGCGCTCAATGTTCCCTCACCTTGGAAAATCATGATATTTGATTAAACTTTTTTAATACACTGCATGCATTTTCTCCCCGTAATTCTTTCAGCATTTGACAGAAAACCGGTGTATCAAATTTGGCAAGCTTGTTTTGAGATTTCCCCATACTGGCTGTTTTTGTTCTCCATGGATTTTGTTCGACGCTCGTCTAGTAATCTGTCACTGTGCGTTCACACCGGACGTGAATAGCGCGTCAAATTCGCGTCTACCGCGTCTAGTTTGACGCTTGACCACTTTGTGTTAATTCGCGTGTCAAGAGTGAAACTGACGCGCGTAAAAACAAAAGTTTGAAGCGAAATTTACGCGCGTCACGCGCGTCAGAATCGAAACCCGTTGGCGGCCATCTTTTTTATGTTGATCGAGCATTCCTCGGGAGAGTCACCGCTCTGTATTTGCTCTGGAGAGCAGAACGGCAGCGTAGGGGTAATCGTCGCCGTATTTGTGTCCACGAGACCCTTCGAAGGCGAACCCAGTGTGGCGAGTTTCACCATTGGCTCGCTCCAGGAGCTGCGCCTGGATGACGGCGGCTTTCAGCGGTACTTCCGCCTGTCCCGCGCCCAGCTTGATGACCTGTTGTCCCGCATTGGAGCGAGGATCACCCTCGCCCTCATCCACCTAATCTGTCATTTATTTTTGTTTTGATGATAAATGGAGCCAGCCTCCAAAAGTGATTAATCTGTCCTGTGATTTTTCTCTCTCTCTCACACAACACTGTCCAGACACAAACTTATGCAGTATGTTGGTTGTCTTTACATTATAATAATATTTCATATAATCTGGAATAAATATGGATATGGAATAAATAGGATTCAATACAAAATGAATGTCTCATATATTGAAATCAAGTTTTATGTGATAAAATATTTGCTTTGTTGTGCATTAGAACCACAGTCATATTACAAAATAATTTATTGAAGCATCCAGATACTTCACCACGTGACAGCAGCAAGCAGCTAGGCTCCTGATTGGTTAACGCGGCGCGAATTGACGCAGAAGTTCAGATTTTTCAACTCGGGCGGCAGACGCAAATTCGCGTCAAACGCGTGAATGCACAAATAACACTAACTAAATCATTCGCGCGTAACGCGCTTAACGCGTCAGACGCTTAATTCGCGCCATTCCCTCGAACTTGACGCGCGAATGAGGCGAATTTGCGTCTGCCGCGCTCTGCGCCTCATTCGCGCCGCAGGAATTTTTTACGCGCGTAACGCGTCTTTGCATTGACTTAACATTGAAATCACTCGCGCCTGAAGCGCTATTCGCGTCCGGTGTGAACGCACCATTAGACGTCTCAGACAGATCCGATTTTTAACCTAAAATCGGACAGGGGTCGCTAATTCTGGTTCACCTGAAATCTGTTTTTCATTTAGCCTTAATTAACTTTTTGGTGTGGCAAAATCTCTTGACCTGTTCGTAGGTCTCAATGTCCCACTTTTGCGAGAGCTCAATTCTCAGTCAAAACTTCTTGACTCAGCCTCAGTTTAGACAATCTCTTGACCTGTTCGTAGGTCTCAATTTCTTGGTCGAGGACCTCTTGCCCCAGTTTATGCCTTAAATCTCTTGATCTCGCACCATAGAAAACAGTCTCAGCCAGTATAGTTCGTTTTACCCCTTTTTCCTCTTTTTTACACTTTTCTTTTTTTCCCCCAAAAGAAAATAAATTTGGCTGTTTCTTACCAGTGATTCTTGGGTTGCCACGGGTTCGCTTTCATTCAATTCCAGTGGCGTTTCTCCTGGCCCTGACAGCGGTCGGCCCCTCTCTCTAAAGCTTACGAGGTAGAGCTGGAACTGCTCAGTCCAGGATGATCAGTCACCGTCCGCTCTCAGGTCCAGAAGGCACTTCCAAGGAATCCTCACTTCTGACACCAAATTGTTGTGGCAAAAATTCTGTTAAACATCATCACTGCGTAAGAGACACTCAGAGTCAAATTAATAAAAAGAGAAGTATTTATTCTTGCAAGAATAGGTTAAGTCTAGTACACAGAAGTTACGCTGTGCAAGAGAGTGACACACCACAGGAAGATATGAGACAGCCTTTATACTCTTTTCAAGGTTCCTCCTCACCCGCTGTACCTTTCACCCACCCAGATAAGGTCCTTACTGCTGTTCAGTTTCTACTTAAAGACACAAACTGGTACTGAATTAACCTGGCCAAAACTGACCGTCCCTAAGGTCAGAGGTCCTGTCCCATATGTTCCTGAAACGTCACGCACAAGCACGTACACACATATATTTTTATACATTGAATAGGTTCTCTCTCTTATGATATCTGTTAGGGATCAATGGCTATTAAAATTTCTACAACAGCCCAAAGCACTGAAGGTGCCATGGTCCCTATTGTTTTCTTAAGGATTATTATTGATTAATTAATTTATCTTTATGAAGATCTGGGTGCTTTTGGGACCTTTAACATGCTTAACGTCTCGTGAAATGTTGTGCAGTCAGGCAAAAGGTAGTACATGTTCAGGCCTGGGAGGGAAGGTTTGGTTCTGTATCACCCCCTTTTTTTGCGGTCCATTAACTAGGAGCATATACACTCACCAGCCACTTTATTAGGTATACCCTGCTTGTATTGGGTTGGACACCCTTTACTACTCCGAGCATGTAGCCAGTTGATCTTTGCTGAAGTTGTCTTGATAAGAGAACCAGTTTAAGGACCTTTGATGAATGGAAAGACAAGGCTGCAGCCTGGCACAAACTTAGGGGTTCTTAGAAGACTTCTAGCTCAGCATTATATTCACGTCAGAATTTCTCAGAATCAGCCATTAATATTATCATCTATATATATACACTCACCTAAAGGATTATTAGGAACAAGTCAAGTATATTTATATAGCGCTTTTCACAATACAGATTGTATCAAAGCTGCTTCACAGTATCAATCAAAACAACTTAACAATGTTTGTTTATTACTGGAAAAAAGACATCCAAGTTTGGTAGAGCTGATCAATGGTATGATTGGTTAATTACCATATTAACACACAATACTAATACTGTGTTTGACCCCCTTTCGCCTTCAGAACTGCCTTAATTCTACGTGGCATTGATTCAACAAGGTGCTGAAAGCATTCTTTAGAAATGTTGGCCCATATTGGTAGGATAGCATCTTGCAGTTGATGGAGATTTGTGGGATGCACATCCGGGGCACGAAGCTCCCGTTCCACCACATCCCAAAGATGCTCTATTGGGTTGAGATCTGGTGACTGTGGGGGCCATTTTAGTACAGTGAACTCATTGTCATGTTCAAGAAACCAATTTGAAATGATTCGAGCTTTGTGACATGGTGCATTATCCTGCTGGAAGTAGCCATCAGAGGATGGGTACATGGTGGCCATAAAGGGATGGACATGGTCAGAAACAATGCTCAGGTAGGCCGTGGCATTGAAACGATGCCCAATTGGCACTAAGGGGCCTAAAGTGTGCCAAGAAAACATCCCCCACACCATTACACCACCACCACCACCAGCCTGCACAGTGGTAACAAGGCATGATGGATCCATGTTCTCATTCTGTTTACGCCAAATTCTGACTCTACCATCTGAATGTCTCAACAGAAATCGAGACTCATCAGACCAGGCAACATTTTTCCTGTCTTCAACTGTCCAATTTTGGTGAGCTCTTGCAAATTGTAGCCTCTTTTTCCTATTTGTAGTGGAGATGAGTGGTACCCGGTGGGGTCTTCTGCTGTTGTAGCCCATCCGCCTCAAGGTTGTGCGTGTTGTGGCTTCACAAATGCTTTGCTGCATACCTCGGTTGTAACGAGTGGTTATTTCAGTCAAAGTTGCTCTTCTATCAGCTTGAATCAGTCGGCCCATTCTCCTCTGATCTCTAGCATCAACAGGCATTTTCGCCCACAGGACTGCTGCATACTGGATGTTTTTCCCTTTTCACACCATTCTTTGTAAACCCTAGAAATGGTTGTGCGTGAAAATCCCAGTAACTGAGCAGATTGTGAAATCCTCAGACCGGCCCGTCTGGCACCAACAACCATGCCACGTTCAAAATTGCTTAAATCACCTTTCTTTCCCATTCTGACATTCAGTTTGGAGTTCAGGAGATTGTCTTGACCAGGACCACTCCCCTAAATGCATTGAAGCAACTGCCATGTGATTGGTTGGTGCCAATCAGGTGTTCCTAATAATCCTTTAGGTGTGTATATATATATATATATATATATATATATATATATATATATATATACACGTTATTTCGAACAAAATCAGTCTTAAAGTTCATTTGGAATTCACCAGCAACAATACTCAGGTAGGCCGTGGCGTTTAAACAATGCTCAATTGGGGCCCAAAGTGAGTGGGTCTAATATGATTGGTCTTAAAAAGTAGGTGGGTCTTGTCCCACCCATATACAATGGTTCCGACATGTACAATGTTCTTAGCTGAAAGGAGTATCACTTACCTAATGTGTCTTATGCAGCTGTAGCCCATCTGCTTCAAGGTTCGACGTGTTGTGCATTCAGAGATGCTCTTCTGTATCAGTTTAAAGAGTGGTAATTTGAGTTACTCTTGCCTTTCTATCAGCTCGAACCAGACTGGCCATTCTCCTCTGAACTGACATCAACAAGGCATTTTCTCCCACAGAACTGCTGCTCACTGGATATTTTCTCTTTTTTGGACCATTCTTTGTAAACCTTAGAGATGGTTGTGTGTGAAAATCCCAGTAGATCAGCAGTTTCTGAAATATCAACAACCATGTCACGTTCAATGTCACTTAAATCACCTTTCTTCACGATTCTGATGCTCAGTTAGAACTTCATCAGATCATCTTGTCCATGACTGCATCCGAAATCACATAATTACTTCACAACCGCTAAAAAAGTATGTTCTATATAGTATAAATGCGTGTAGTATGAATATTATCCGGACGTACTATATTCGCCATGTTCTTATTCTCCCGTGACCTACCAGCTTCAGTTTGTGTCGCTTCACTGCCATTCACAAATCCTCTCCTGTGGCCTCATGGGATAACAAAGTGTCAATTGTTGCACACTTCAGAATCTTGCCAGAAGTAGTAGGTCATCCGGTACTTTTTGCCTTCTCTTTTATGAGTACCATGAATTCGGGCATACTTCTTTTGTCACATACTGTTTTCCCTCTACTATATAGTAGGGGAGTATGCGATTTTGGATGCAGCCCTTGTCTACATGCCTTAATACATTGAGTCTCTGCCATGTGGTGGATTAGATATTTGTGTTAACGAGCAGTTAAACAGGTGTACCTAATAAAGTAGGTGGTGAGTGTTTTTGTTTGTGTGTTTGTGTATATATGTAGCTTGGCAAAGCAGCACTATAATAGCTTGTTGCAGCCACAGTTGTAATAAAAATAAGTTCTATATAAAATAGATTTAACATTTTAGATTTAACATTTAAAAACTGTTGCTGGTAGTAACACTTTATTTTGTTGGTCCCTTTTGAACATTCTGTTAACTATAAGTTACTTTGCAACTACATGTCAACTAACTCACATTAGAGTATTAGTGGACTGTCTGCTCTGATTATCTTAAATTGTGCCTACACTCGTTATCTTTGGGGTCTCCAGGGACCCCAGATAATAACACTGCACTTTGTAACAGAATAATAATTTTTTTTTTAGAAATGTAATTTTACTTGGTTTATTAATGTTTTTACTCAACATTTGTGCAGTTTTGGGAGGATTTATGATATCTTTTAAATTTCAGCATTTTATGTAAAATTCACTTTGTAAAAGACCCAGATTTAAAACTTTCATTCATGGGGATAACATGGATAATTTTACATGGTTTAATGTAAAAAAAATTGCCCATTTTTTGGAAAATGCCGTTTTAAAATAAAAAAAAAAAATCACTTTAACCATTAGATGGCTATAGAGCTCCACTATATGCTATTTGCTATTTGACTAACTGAAATATATCTTTTCACAAGTTGGATTCATATATAAATATTATAAAATCACAATTATAACAAAAAAAATAAAAAAAATTGTCAAAGTTTATCATTTTTTGTACTGAAAAAAGTTTTTCAATACTGTTACATTATGATTAGAATCAAACCTGAACAAGATGTTACAAAGAGAAATGTTACAGTCTTTAGATTTTATCATTTATTTAAATCATCTGTTTTTAATATAATTCTATAATGTTACTAATTGTAACAGAACAAAAATTAACAGAAATGAACAGTTATATTACATATTTAGTAAAAATACATGACATGAACATCAAAATGCAATGAACTGAACAGCAATAACAAATGAGCAAATAAAGCAGTAAAAAAATTTAATTTAGGTAGAAATTTTGAACTGTGTGTGTGCATGCTAAATTGTTTTTTCCTCACCCTTTCATCTCTCTTGCACTCCCTCTGTGTGTGTGTGTGTGTGTGTGTGTGTGTTTGTGTGTGTGTGTGTGTGTGTGTGTGTGTGTGTGTGTGTGTGTGTGTGTGTGTGTGTGTGTGTGTGTGTGTGTGTGTGTGTGTGTATGTGTGTGTGTGTGTAACGGTTATCAGCTGGAGTGCCCTTGAGGGCCACCAGTGGGCACTCCACATCAGACTATTGTCATTCCCTCACAAACTACATCTCCCATAACTCCCTGCCTGGACTCTTCATCCATTACAAATGTATTCCTGTGTGTGTGTGTGTGTGTGTGTGTGTGTGTGTGTGTGTGTGTGTGTGTGTGTGTGTGCGTGCGCGTGTGTGTGCACATTTTCAATGTGTCAGTGTCACCAATTTATTTTTGTGGTGGTTCTGCATTTTGGATGATTTTATTTTACAAATGATAAGATAACTGTTTTTATAGCCTTACGTGTGTGTGTGTGTGTGTGTGTGTGTGTGTGTGTGTGTGTGTGTGTGTGTGTGTGTGTGTGTGTGTGTGTGTGTGTGTGTACACTTTTTCAATGTGTCAGTGTCACCAATTTATTTTTGCGATGGTTCTGCATTTTATTGCACAAATTCTTTTTAAACAAAAGACTTTTTATAGCCTTACAAATGTATTCCTGTGTGTGTGTGTGTGTGTGTGTGTGTGTGTGTGTGTGCGGCGAGCATGATAATTTTGCATTGTGGATGTTTTTTGCATTGTTGGAAATGTGCCACTTCATTTGTCTATGTGTTCTGCTTGTTTCTGATTTTGATGATGAACTGTTTCTATAGTCTCAAAAATGTATTCCTGTGTGTGTGTGTGTGTGTGTGTGTGTGTGTGTGTGTGTGTGTGTGTGTGTGTGTGTGTGTGCGCGTGTGTGTGTCTATGCGCGTGTGTGTGTGTGTGGGGGGGGCGAGCATGATAATTTTGCATTGTGGGAAATGTGCCGCTTTATTTCTGTCTATGTGTTCTGCTTGTTTCTGATTTTGATGATGAACTGTTTTTATAGTCTCAAAAATGTATTCCTCTATGTGTGTGTGTGTGTGTGGCGAGCATGATAATTTTGCATTGTGGGAAATGTGCCACTTTATTTCTGTCTATGTGTTCTGCTTGTTTCTGATTTTGATGATGAACTGTTTTTATAGTCTCAAAAATGTATTCCTCTATGTGTGTGTGTGCGTGTGTGTGTGTGTGCGTGTGGCGAGCATGATAATTTTGCATTGTGGATGTTTTTTGCATTGTTGAAAGTGTGCCACTTTATTTCTGTCTATGCTTGTTTCTGATTTTGATAATGAATATTACATATTTACTATGCGGGGTCTCCAGGGACCCCGAAGACAACAAGTGTCACAGTTTTTTTTCACGCTAACATAAAAACAGATATCATTCCAATTTTTTTCTTTTTTTTTGTAGATCTAGAAAGTGTTGAGAGCTGTAGACAGTTTCATACCATTTGGACAAAGAGAAATTTTTTAAAAAATTGACCAAACGTCATTTTCGGGTTAAAAAGACCCCGAAGATAATGAGAGGGTTAATATCTGCTAACTCTTTATTATGATAGTCCTTCAACAGACACTACTGACTATAAGTAACTTTGCAACTAAATGTCAACTTATTCTAACCCTAACCCTACCAGTTTAATAATACTCTGAGAGTTAGTAGACATGTAGGTGCAATGTTACTTACAGACAACAGAATGTGTTAAAGGGACCATCAGAATAAAGTGAAACCCTGTTGCTTTTTGTTGTCTTTAGGATAAAGAAGTGTAAGAATTACTATGAGGTACTGGCTATCAGAAAAGATGCCAATGATGAGGAACTGAAAAAGGCCTACAGAAAACTGGCTTTGAAATTCCACCCTGACAAAAACCATGCGCCAGGAGCAACCGAGGCCTTTAAAAGTAATGATGTCCCTGAAACACCATATCCAATTTTGTTACAATACATTGTTACAAAATTAATGTACATAAAATATATATAATATATAAAACAAAAAATGCTGTTCTTGTTCTTCTCCAGAAATTGGAACTGCTTATGCAGTGCTCAGTAACCCAGAGAAGAAGAGGCAGTATGATGTATGTGGAGGAGAGGAGCCTAGCAGCGCTCATGGAGGATTTGATTTCCACAGAGGCTTTGAGTCGGATATTAGACCTGAAGATCTCTTTAACATGTTCTTTGGAGGCGGCTTCCCTTCATGTAAGCTATTTTTGTATAGATCATGTAAAATCTGCAGATGCAGTATAGTGTATATTTTCTCCATGCAGATAGATTCATCTGCACAGCATTCACTTTATAAATTCTGGTTAGTATGAGGGACTCTATAGCATTACGGTGTGGTGGGATATTGTAGTAGTGGCTGATATATTGCTAAACACCAGAAACCTGTGTAAGTTTGAAAACTGGTAAATTTGATTATTTTCTCTACCCCGCGTTTACACACGTGATGTTGTGTTGATCCGTTGTCACAAAAGTTTATTTGCATGTGTTTTTAAAGGGTCATTAAACCCCCCTCTTTCAGCTCAAGTCCAGCCCACAATCTTTTTGAAAAATGCAACTTAAAGGGGACCTATTATGCAAAATTCACTTTTGCATGGTGTTTGGACATAAATGTGTGATGGCAGTGTGTGTACACAACCACCCTGCAGTGATAAAAATCCACTCACTCTTTTTTTTAAATCCCTATAAATCATAAGCAGTGTCTCCCAACGACCTGTTTTCAGAATGCGGCTTAAGTGACGTCACTGCATGCACAGGCCCCGCCCACGAATGTTGACAGACACTGCCGTTTTAACATAGAACCGCCCTGATCGAGTTCACAGCGAGTTGAGAGTTGTACACATCCGCCATTGCTGCACTGACGAGAATTTCTCCCAAGCGTTGTTGGTATTGTGTAGCTGGATGTATTAATCCA